>JADOBS010303716.1:0-22822 GCA_015708375.1 Cydonia oblonga | reverse complement strand
TGTTTGCTTCCCTGTCTCTGTCCATTTACATACTTACCTACACCAGTGACCGGAACAATCTAGTGAAGGTCACAAACTTGACACTTTCTGTTGTGCCAAAGTCCTCGCTGATTTTGTGCATCAACAAAGTCTTATTCCGAATTGCTAGAGTTACAGTTTATGTTGTTAACACGAGTCTCACTAAGACTTCGAAAGAGCTTGAGAAAACTGCCTTGCACCTAAAGATGGAATTTGAGATGAAGGATATTAGGAGAACTCGTTTATGCCTTGACCCGAAGTTCAATCGTCGTTTTAACTGTACCTTGGTCTACCAGTTGAACTACACTCTGAATGTCCTACCTTTGAGTATACCTATGATCGTCCATACATTATATGCAAATAAGACCCTTGAAGAGGTTATGGAATCCGAAATTCCATATGTAAAGTTCAACTTTGTACTTCGTTGTACTTAGCTCATTGTATTAAGACAGGACATCTCATTCGTTATTGATCTTGGTAAAGATGCAGCACCACGCCTACACGCATCCACTGAATTGGTATTAAAGACGTACCCTGAAGGTACTACAAATTTGGGCAAATCAAATCCCAACGCATCTCGAGTGGATCTGACCCCCTGATCTTTGGAATGGTGTTTGCCTTGTTTGTTATGCTGACGCTGGTTAGTTATCAAACCCGCACAAGGCAAAATCCTTAAATGGTTATGTCTTTACCATTAGGGATATCACAATATCTTGGAG
The DNA here is from genome assembly GCA_015708375.1 of Cydonia oblonga. NCBI lineage: Eukaryota > Viridiplantae > Streptophyta > Magnoliopsida > Rosales > Rosaceae > Cydonia > Cydonia oblonga. The sequence continues at coordinate 22,085 of JADOBS010303716.1, read as the reverse complement.
GTCTATGATATGACCTTAGTTGCGAAATCTTCGAATCATTCCAAGACTCACCTCACTTCACTACACCACAAGTGAGATGTGGTTAGGAGATCTTGTTGAGCATATTCGAAATACTTGCTTTATTTTCATCCATCGTTGAGTCCTGATGACGATCCATGAAGACTATGCTGCATGTATCCGCCCGATCAAGCCATGATACATCAACAAAGTCAACGCCAAGACATATTGCGTCTACATCGGCAAAACATCAGGAGATTGAAGTCATGCAAGCCGATCCCAGACAACCTTGCTGACCTCTATATGACATCACTGCCGAAGTCAACCTTCCAGAAGCTTGTCCGAGGAATTGGCATGCCTAACTATCATATGCAATGCTTGTAGTTCTCATTTGGAAGTTATGTCAAACTCAAGAGGAGTATCTAGAAGTACACTCACTTGATCTTAATGTACTATTTTTCCCTATGATTAGGAGCATTTTTCCCACTGGGTTTTTGCTACCTAACTAGGTTTTAACGAGGCACCCACCCTGAGCTGATCATACCCTTGTGAGATCTTCTACTTGCATCCAAAAGACGTATAGTTTTGACTTAACGCAACTTCTCACTTTTCTCCTTTGTCTATGGGTTTTTCTCCTATCTTGGGTTTTACTATAGCGAGGTTTTGTGATTTTACCTTTTTATGCATTCTTCCATTGATTTGAGACTCGCATTCGCTCATTGTGCTGACAACTTCATCAACTGTACTTGCTTCATCACTGAAGACCTGTTGCGCCATTTACTTGAGTATTTACACACTCAAAGGGGAGTGTTGCAGTCCTATTAGATTAGGAATGTGATTGTGTAAATCCTAGTAGATATGAGAATGTATCTTATATTCCTATTACGAGTTGATCACCTATTAAATATTATAATCCTAAATGGAAAGGTTTTTACCTATCCTACTATTATAAATAAAAGAACAATAGGGTGGAATAGAACACACCCACAATTACAAATCTCTCTATTCTTCTCTCTATGCCGCACCTTATCTCTGGCCTCCATAATTGTTCAGTAAATTATGCATACAACAATAATGTTGATATTAGATAAGTGACTTTATATGCTGACTAATGGTTAAAAAAAAAGATTTTATGAGAAAATACCGATGCATATATTCCATATCTGCCAAATTCCTTGCCAAATATCATAGGTATTAACTACCTTTTTATTCAATGCTATAAGAATTTGGTGTCGAATTCGTCATCGACAAAGATTGACATTAGTTGAATGCTAGTTTTAGAATCATCATGTGCAAAATTTATTACCAAGTGTTAAAAATATAAAAACTTTAAGCTTGGTTTATCCAAACACAAAATTTATTGTTAGAGCTTTTCTCATTAGTGTGTGAGTGTTCCCCGTTTCGTTCCTCTATCAATGGACGAGCCTAGCTATAGCTAGGGTTGGTGGCAGTCCTTCTCTTCTCCTTTCTTTTTTTTTTCCTTTTCTTTCCTTCTCCGCCAATTTCCTTTTTCCTTAGCCCAATACTTTTCTCCAACCCCCTGTGCATCTGCTTTCTTTGACTTTTTCCCCTTTCTATGATTGGAGGATGATTCTCTCCTCTTCTAATCTCTCTCCCTTCCCTCCCTTCCTATTTGAACGGTCACGGTTAAGCCACGTCAACATCTTATATTGAATTTTTTTTTTATAGAGATAATAAGACAAAAAGTAATGTGTGAGAGGAGAGGAGTGAAGGGGATGGAAATAGGAGGGAGAGAATCCTACACCTTTCTAATCTCCCCTTCCTTCAACTTTTTCCCTTATTTCTTTCCTTCCACCCTTCCCCCTGTTTCCTTCCTTCCACCTTTTCTACTTTTCTCTTTTTCTTCTTCTTTCCACTTTCACATTCCTCAATCCGGATCCGCTTCATCCTTCATCGACTCTGCAATCTGGATTGGCTCCCACTTATCTTCACCATGATTTATCGCGCTTCTCCTGAAAGGTATGTAGAGCTTTGGCTTGAGTGTTCACATCAACCCCTTTTTTTGGCTTGCCTTTGTTGGCACTGTTGCTAGTGGGTTGTTTTTTTTTCCCACTGGCTTCCATTAATTTGTGGCGGCTACCTCTATGGTGTTTGGTGGAGGAGTTTATGACTCTGTTTTAGGGCTCTGTGTGCTTGGGATATTCGAGCCAATTGGGTTTTCGACTGCGACGGTAGGAAGTTGCTAGGGTTTGCTTTGGTGTTTTCCTGTTTTAGTCTCAAAACTATGTTTTGGGCTATTGAGTTAAAATGGAGGTCCCTCCCTTTGTTTGTGCGTTTATTGTTTTTGGGCCTCTTCTTGTATATTTGGGTAATGAAACAAAAATTTTGTGAACTTTTTTATTACGTTAAGTGATGGAAGAATCCTACTAGTGTTAGATTCCTACCATGACAAATATATTCTTATTTTGCTTTAATTTTTTTTTTAAAAAATAACTATTATTATGCATTTACATTATTTACAATTTTGCGGATTGTATAAATGAGGATAATGAGATTGACTTTCAAGGTTTATAAGGTATAGCTTTTGAAATAAAATTTGGTGGATGTGTACAAACATACATATTTAGAAATTAAACTTGTCATTAGGAATAACTATATTAGGTATGAATTAGGTGTTTACAACATTTTAAGGTAGTCACTAAACATGCATAGATATTTCTTTTAAATGATTTACTCGGCACATAAGCTTTTAGTTAGCATATATTAACACGTATCTATCAATATTAAATTAATTATTGACCTTCTATAAATTCGTAGATTGTGATTAAATTTCAAATATATCCCCCATTGGTCAACTTTAGAGAGCCTTTTGGACCACTATATATAGTTGGTTATTGGTGCAAACATTTCAGATGTTCTATGAAAATAAAATTGTTTTCTTTGGTTTGATATAGTTGGAGGTAAACTCTAGTCGGTCGATGATTTACCAACAAGCTGATTAGAGAGTTTGCATCTCAACAACTTTCTGGTAGATCATGGATTTGATTAGAGCTTGATTCCATGTAAAAGTTGCTTAGTATTAAAGATGAATTTTAGTTGGTTAGCGATTTACCAAAAACATTGTTGGAATAATATGCCATAAGTGTTTTGGCAAATCGTTGTTCAACTAGAGCTCAATTTTTCAAGAACATGGAACATGACTATCACAAGGTTTCCACCGAATGTGACACCCTTTTCCCCTACGTTTTGTTTGTTTGTTAAATTTTCCATCTTGTTTTTGTTTTGTGGTTTTCTTTACTATCAATTTGCCCTTCTTGTTAGATTGTTGCCTCTTATCTTGAATGGTGAGAAAAATTGAGCTCCAAACGAAGGTTGCCCAATAATGTTGAAATAGACACCATGAACAAACCGGGCAAGTAATTCCACACAGGCACTTGCCAAATAGGTCACAAATTCTCCTAATTGATGAACGGTCAAAGGTGGAATCTTTTCCAACAAAAGCTCAATCTATCACTTCGTCATTCTCTAAATAAGATTCTAAAATACGCTAGTTTAGAGGCCTAAGCGGTTTGTTTCTAATTAAATTTATTATATAACAATAATAAAATATAAATAGGGAATTGTATTAGTACTCCAAAAATCTAATTTGGCACTCTAAACTTTCTATAATTAGAAAGAAAAATACATGGGTAAGGAGTGTAGAATTAAAGTGCTAATAACAGTCCTATAAATAAATGTCTAATATAATTTGAAAAAACTAGTATTTGCTATTTGAAAACATAAAATGTTATCTAAATGAGGCCCACACACTGTGTATGTAAATATTAAAAAAAGAAAACAAAATTTTATTTGTGGAAAATTATTTTAATGCCCATAATTTTTATTTTCTAATACTTTCTTTCAATTATGCATGGAAGGGTATTATAGTATTTTTATTAGTTTTTCTTTTTGTTGACATATATCCAAAATAAAGTAAAAAAGTTGAGGTTTTAGAAACAAAATAAAACTAAAAGAATAATGTTTTAAAAATAAAAAAAAAATTGTGGCCCACCACCTTCACCTCTCTCGCCATCTCCCTTTCTCCAACCTTTCCTCTCTGCAGTTTCTCCTTCGCCACCATGGCTCACCACCACTATCCATTAATCTAGCTTTTAAACAGTGATTTGTACCAATTTCTGAAAATCAAACACTATCCTCAACCAAAAATTTCAATTTTCGACCTAGCACAACGATACAACGATTTGTTTCACAATTGCACGTCCAGACCGCCAAGGCATATAGAATTGTCACAATATGAGTACAAAAATTTTGATATTCACATTACCATATCAGGTAAGTAGAATATTTAGTCATACCGAAATTTAATATATGATAACACTAATAGATTTTGTCAAACCAAAAATTTGATACGAAAATGTTGATACTATAACCGTCCCACGTCCAACCCTAATCATATTACATTGTCTCATTTCGGAAATCTTGATACGATAACGCGCATAAACTGGTTACTCCGACTTTAATTATTCGACTATTTTGCTTCTTCCTTGCTTTATTTTGTTTGGATGTGAGTTGTTTTGGTTCACGCGTTGAAGAAAGTGGCAATGTTTTTGCCACGTCGGCTACACGTCTGCAACACAAGGTTTTCTTGGTTTGGCACCAGATTTTCCTTTTATAATAATTATTTTTTAATTTTAAAAAGCAAAAGAATAATTGCACAAGAAGGTGACTCAGATTTGAGAGTGACACAGAAAGTCGAAGAGATAAGGTTATCATAACCTCCACAAGAATACTTATGGTCCACCTATTTAGTAACTACACGCCCACTCCAAATCATCACTTGCCTAAAAGGGACCAAAAAAATCAACATCGAAGATCCAAGAGGTTCATTGAATGTTTTCTGTCATTTTAATGAATATCGTACTTTTTTTCTTCAAAATATGTTCTTAGCATAGCATTTCTCCTTCTTAATTAGCATCGTCTAATCCGCATCTTTGTAAATTAATATCGTCTTTGTACTTACGATCGAGAGCAACTATTCGTGAAGACAAAGGTTGGATTTTATATATAAGTAACTTTTCAAATAATTCTTCCACTTGTCTATTTAACAAGCCAATTAAACCACTAAGCATGAAGAAAGCAAAGTGGTGCTCAAAATGTTTGGAGCACTGCAGATTTATTATCAATAGGATGGTGAATTTTTCTCAGCAAAGGTTAGGTCGATATATGAAAAAACATGCAACATTTATCGATTAATTTGGTTAATTTCAAACATATCTCCCTCTCACGTTTTCTATTACGGGGTTGCTGGTGGTGCGACTAGGATGGGAATGGGCGTATACCCCTCTCCTCACATCTACTCATTGCGTGATTAGTACAGATGATGCGATCAAGGCAGAGCTTGATAATTTGGTAGCCCTAAGCGAGCTTTCGAAGTGGGGCTCTAAAGTTCTCTGACCTGTGACCCTTTGTACATGGCCGGCTCTAGATGCAATTGTGAGAGGAAGGCGTACATGAACTGCCAAAACTTTCTCACAAACAATAAAACAAAAAGGCAAAAAATGCCAATATATGGAGAATCAGTCAATTAAACGAATATAAAAACGAAGAAAACAAATGCCGAGTCATTGAAGCAGTTAAGTTTGAATAGTTCATACTTGGGGGCTTAAAGACTTTGTTAGAACCACATGATAAATTGGTAATGCTATTCCAGCACTACTACCTTCTCTCTTATCCTAAATCAACCAAAGCCAAGAAAATTTGTAATTCTTGAGATATTTTCTGATTCACGCAGTGTCGTCTCTGTGTGTGTGTGTGAGAGAGAGAGAGAGAGCATCCATAGACCAAAGACAACCCCAGCTAGCTTGTTTGTGCACTGTTCAAAACAAAACCACCCGATGCTTGTCACAACTATAGATATAGGTCCTACGTTTCGTTTCGTTTTTCACAGAGAAATTTTTATGGTCTCAGTCAATTGATAAACTACTCCAAGCAAATAAACAAACATTCGAAAATAAAGGGAAGAATAACGTACCTGAAGATATTCTCGTATGCTAGCAATTACAATCTAGATATTTTGCAGAGTGGTACCTAGCTACATTGCATCATTAACGAACAATAAAAGCGTTAAAACATGTACAACCAATGATATACAGCAGTTCATAAACAGTTTGACGTGCTCAAGCAAGTTTCTTAAACATTTTTGGGATCCCTAATAGCGTCATCCAATAACTGATCCCTAAGGCCAAGGCTATGGTGAATAGAAAGATAAACCTACTATTGCACTGTACTGGCTAGAGACAATGGACTATAACCAGAATAAAGTAAAACTCAAATCACCTGCAAAATTCCTAAAACAAAGATCAAGAGACGATCGAGTGAATCAATTTAAAAACTGAATATAATTCCTCTAGCTAGACCAAGTTTAAATTACAGTAAGTATATACCATCTGGTCATCATTTTATCTGAGCTAAGTAGCCACGGAAACAAAAGCTTCAATTCAATCACTTCCCGCAGGTTTAAGGATAAATGAACAAACTTCGATAAAAACATGGAAACTGACAGGTTAATATGGTTTTCGGTCTAAAAATATCACAAGGCATGAATCATCAGTTGAAGATATTTTCATCTTTGGAGAAGAGCTCAAGATATTCCAATTTTTCACAAGAGCTAGCTCCAGATATTTTAATCATATAAGAATATCCAACCAAGATGCATGCATGCATGGTTGCTGCTTCAAGTGTGTTAAGCATTCTAAATAAACTATCCAAATCTTATGTCTAATATACCCCTGAAAATCATTTCCATGTCCTAAGTCAAGGCAGTCCCAAAAACACAGGAGAAACAAAACCATTAAAAATTTGTGGTTCAATTATTTTTTTTAATTAATTTTAAAATCTCACCTGTACTATAATTAAATTCAAAAGTCCTTGTCGTCAATTGCTAGTTGCAGATATAGCTAAAGTCTCGTGACCTCATGATATTCGTATGTAATCTTTTTTTCTTCTTTCGGGTTTATGCCCCGTTGTCAACCAAAATACAAATTCAAGCTCCTTGTAACAAAATAAAAATTCACATTTTCCTGGAAATTGCAAGAATGGAAGAGGTGTAAACACGCATAGAGAGAACGACTTTGAAAAAGTGAGCTGAGTCAGACCAACAAAATAAAATATAAATAAAATATGAGCTGACCTATTTTGATCTTTTGCACTTTTCCCCCCTTCAACTGGAGCCCACCAAACCGGCCGAAGAAAAAACCTCAAGAGGAAAGTCATTTTGATAAATAAGGAAACAACCCCTTCATCCATTCTCATCACTTTTTTCTCCTCTCCCTACCCTTTCCTGCAAAACACAAAACACATTTTCAGTAATTAAATGACGTTAACTCTCCGTTCTTCAACTTCATTCGTCAATCTTAAAGACCACAAGGGCCTGAAAACCTCCGATGACTCCCCCGGCACGATATGCTTTGCGCAAATCAAGCCATCATGCCGTCTCCGGGCAAAGAGTTCAATGCAAGAAACACAGCTCTTGCACGAGAAGAACTTAATGACTATCTCTGATGGAAGGAGAGAGTTGCTCCACGCACTCCCAAATACTGCTCACAGCAGCACTGACAAGAAGGTGCCTGTGTATGTGATGCTCCCGCTCGACACGGTGAGTCACGGAGGGCATTTGAATAAGCCGAGAGCAATGAATGCGAGTTTGATGGCCCTAAAACAAGCAGGGGTTGAAGGAGTTATGGTGGATGCGTGGTGGGGACTGGTGGAGAAGGACGGACCTTCCAAGTACAATTGGGAAGGGTATGCTGAGCTTGTGCAGATGGTGCAAAAGCATGGCATGAAGATCCAAGTCGTCATGTCTTTTCATCAGTGTGGAGGAAATGTTGGAGACTCATGCAGGTATGTTTGCTGGTTCTAATTGCTGTCTGTTACGTTTAATGTTCTCTAGAGCTTTATACAACACATGCTATAAGATTTAGTACAAGGTGAAACATGTTTGAAAGTGCATTTAGGATGGCTAATAGCACTTTTGAATGACCAAAAAGCACTTTTTAGTGCTTTCTAGACAAGTACCTTTCTTTGGAAAAGCACTTCCAATCGCTTTTTCAAGAAGCAATTGGATTTTTAATAGAACCTTTGACATGCTTCAAAAAAAAGTGCTTATGGGCAAAACCTTTTTTCTACATAAGAACTCCTAAACATGGTAGTCTTAACCTGCATAATTTTTTTAGATTTAGATCTCCGTAATTAGTCATTAATTACTTAGGACTCGAGAAATTCTTTGTATTTATTAGTCATGTTTTTAATCTATCTCTGCCTAGTGTGGATTTATGCACTGATCCACTAAACCACAATTATATGAATTTTCAGCATTCCTCTACCTCCATGGGTGCTTGAAGAAATCAGCATGAATCCTGACCTTGTTTACACAGACAAATCAGGCAGGAGGAATCATGAGTATATATCCTTGGGATGCGATTCATTGCCTGTTCTTAGAGGAAGAACTCCCATTCAGGTCTACACTGATTACATGAGGAGCTTCCGTGACAGATTCATTGACTACTTGGGCGACGTTATTGTGGTAATTATCTGCAACAAAGATTTTATGACTTTAATTTATGCTATTTTTCTTGCAGTAGGAATTCAAAAGTTCAAAAAAACTAAGACATAAAAAGATCTTTGCCAGTGTTTCGCAAGAACAATAAAAAAGATTATTAAACGGAACAAAACTAATTTGGTCTAAGGCAACAAATGTTAACGTTCGTCTCAACTTAAGGTCATTTTGAAGTTTACAAGGGGCTTGTTTAAAGGTCAGAAACTCAATTTCAATTACTTCTACAGGAAATTCAAGTAGGCATGGGTCCTTGTGGGGAGCTCAGATATCCAGCTTATCCAGAAAGCAACGGAACTTGGAGGTTTCCTGGAATTGGAGAATTCCAATGCTATGACAAGGTAATTACAGTGAACATAAGCATTTTTTCATACTTTTGTCCAATTAAAATGACCTTAAACGGAACTACGTAGTAACTCGATACAATTTCTGCCATTATTCCTAAACATGCTTTTATGCCATGCAGTACATGAGAGCTTCCCTGGAAGCATCAGCAGAGGCATTGGGGAAGAGAGATTGGGGAAGAAGTGGACCACATGATTCCGGCCACTACAATCAATTTCCTGAAGACACCGGATTTTTCAAAAGAGATGGAACTTGGAACACTGAGTATGGACAGTTCTTCCTCGAATGGTACTCCGGAAAGCTACTAAGACACGGAGATAGAATACTGTCAGCTGCAAAAGGGGTATTCCAAGGATCTGGAGCTAAATTATCTGGAAAGATTGCTGGGATTCACTGGCACTACGGATCAAGATCACATGCCGCTGAATTAACTGCGGGCTACTACAACACTAGACACAGAGATGGTTACCTACCAACTGCCAAAATGTTCAGCAAAAACATGGTTGTATTAAACTTCACCTGCATGGAAATGAAAGATAGAGAACAGCCAGAACATGCAAATTGCTCACCAGAAGGTTTAGTGAGGCAGGTAAAGATGGCAACCAAGAGAGCTGGAATTGACCTAGCAGGAGAGAATGCACTGGAGAGGTATGACACTGGTGCGTTTGCACAAGTTTTAGCAACAAGCAGATCAGATTCCGGCAATGCCTTAAGTGCATTTACATATCTCCGAATGAACAAGAGATTGTTCGAGGGGGATAACTGGAGGAACATGGTAGAATTTGTGAGGAGCATGGCAGAAGGTGGCCGGAACAGACGCCTGTCAGAGTGTGACTCCACTGGAAGCGACCTCTTTGTTCGTTTTATCAAAGAGAAGAAAGTTGAGAAAATAAAAGAAACTCTTCTCGTGTAGAGATGTTAGAAATGATTTATGTGCAGCTTTTAGTACAAACAGAGTATAGTTTAATTACTGTAAAATAAAAAGAGAAAACAAAAGTATAATTATATGCAAACACCATAATTTGCATCACTGAGATGTAAGATGGTTAAAGAAAAATTAATTGTATATGCATCCGCTACATGAATGGCCAGTTGATGTTCATTCAATCCTATCCAGGTATTCATTAATTTAGTTTAGAGGATGTTTGGCTGACTCTTTTGAAAAGGTTGTAAGTCCGGTTTGTTAAATAATAGTATGCAACATCCAAGAACTTCGACATAACGTTCATCAATTTCTCTGTTTTTTCTTTGCTTAATGCCTCGATATACCTGTATTTCTCTGTTCAAATGATTTATTGTACTCTTCTTCTGTTATTTACATATTAGCTGAAAACTATTGATAACACAACCAAATCAAGAGTAACAGGGATGAGAAACATATTACATACCCCAATCACTTAGCCACTTGGTTTGACTGCCAGAACAATATGGGGAAGCCAATTTGTCTGCCAGAGAGGTCGTAGGGGCAACTTGATATTAGCCTTTGATGAAACTAAAGAAAACACTGCATCAAAAACGCAAAGAACAACGTTCATAAGTAAATCATGACGATGGTTAGCCAAAGTCTGATCAAAACCAAGTAACACTGCCTTGTAAATGCAGAGAATGCTTTTCATTAATTCGAATTCGAGGACAAATAGCATGAACCGTAACAATTTCTTGCTTTTGACAAGAAAAACAAATTTCATTAACGATAAAGGTAAAAGAAACGGCTTCGAAAACAGAACAATCCAAATTCATTCATACTTCAACAACTATCTCACAACATACAAAAGGATCGAATGTTATTTGAACTCTACAAGACAGCGCATTCCACCATCAAGGATAATGTTAGAAGACTTCAATACATGGTCAAATATGCCCCCACAGGATTACGTTTTGTGAAAGCCCTGAAGACATATTTCTTTTCTCAGTCCCAAGCTATATGGATGAAAGTGGTTTTTCTCACTGCCCACTTGATGCCATCAACCTTGATCCAAGCACCTGAACATGTCACAACCTAAATTAAGTTCTATAATTGATACATTATTCAATAATTAAACTTGTGTTTCGGACAAACATCGGAGCTATTCAAGTATTCAACCATATTTATTATATAGATGAACACTGATAAAACAATATAAGAACCATAAAAGACCAATTAACACGTATGACAAAGAACATCTAGGTTTCAACACAATTCTAATAAGGAGTAAGAAGACTATTAAAGCAAGATGTGGTTGTCAAAGAAAAGGCACAGAACAGATACGTCATTCCCTTAATAATTTCCAATACTGAAATAAGAACATATGGTTCCGATTCATGTTCATCCTCCAAGATACCATCAGAAACCTTTAACAATGAAGCGTATTGATGAGTAACCCTATTGCAATCATACTCCAGTGCTTTGTTCTTGGCATTTTATCAGCATTACTATAAACAAAACTGCTGGAAAATGTGCTTTGACAGGAATATCACAAGCATCCTATCTTTTCTTCGGTTCAGTCACCACAACGTTAGGTACGTAAAAAGTACGCCATAGTTCAAGGAAAAACAGAGAATCAAAGCCTGCTGGTCAGAGTATTTTTCACATCATATATTAGCTTCTTCTTCTTCTTTTTTTATGAAGATATTGTGCAACTGTTAAATTTTGAATTCCAGTACCTTCCTCACTCCAAAATCAATTACAATCTTTAGACACAAAACGGAAACACAAATTCATGGCATTTTGCAGAATCAGTAACCCACAATTACTTGCAAAGAAATACAGATATCCATTCATCGTTAATTAACACAGCTTAGACTCACTCGCAAGTTGCAACAACAGTTAATTAATCCCAATTAAAAAATTGAATACAAGATAAATTTGGAGAGTGGGTGAGTAGAATTACCCCAAATCAATTCAACTTCAAGCATGTGGAGGCGGAGGTGAATGTGCCGGATCGGAGTTGGGATTCTGGCGGCGAAGGTCTTCGATCAAGCTTCCGAGTTCTTTGCGAGCAGATTCTCTTCCGAACATGAATCCGTACCATCCGGAAACAGCAGAGAAGACAGTTGCAGTGACAATTGTATGAAGGAGTGTGAAGGTTTTCTCCATTTTCTTGGAATTGGGGTTTGGGGAGTTTCAAGGGTTTATGATGGATCTTACACGGGAAATTTGGACAAAATAGTCAAATTTTGGATCTAAATACAGTTATATAGCCGGCTTAATACTACGGTCTAATATTCTTACTCTCTAACTACGGTCTAGTGTTCTCACTACTCTTAACAAATTTTCCAACAAAGTTTTCATTGCATTGTTGAGCCAAACGACGGATTCAGATTAGTGATTAATCATCTTTTCTAGTAATCGATTTATCTCATGTTTTGTCACTTAAAAGTTGAAACATTGTTTGCGAAGAGCAACTTCACCATGGGCAATTGCCCTGTTGATGGGCAATGAAATCTATTGCCCATCCCCAACCCCAAAGCACTCCAGCCTAGTCGGGCAATTGGGCTTAAGGAGAACCCAATAAAGAAGTCAGGCGAAAGTTTATAATCTGAACGCTTGAGTGGATGTGATGTAAGGCTGACGTTAGTTACGTTAAAAAAATTAAAAAAAATCTAGAAAATCAAAAGTGCTTGGTAAAACAAAAAAACAAAAAAATTAAAATGGTTGTCAATTAACAATAAAAAAATATAGAAAAACAAAAGTAGGATTACCATGTTTCTAAAAGAAGTGCTTCTTTTTTTCAAAACATAATAATAATTCCCCATTTCATGAAATGTTTAAATAACAAATATACCCCCATATGTTTTACAAATTACAATATTTGCCCTACAATGGCACGGTACACTTTATCCACCCATGGGAAAGAAGACGTAAGAGGACCTGGAACCGTCTTATGGATCCCGACCACCATTGGAGAGCTTATTAGAGCAGCAGGGGAGCAACCAGAATTTTTACCGTGTGGTTCCGGTATGATATTAACAGAAGATGCAGATAAAATTCTTGATGCGGACTGGATAAATGATGTTGGGAAGCTGTATTTGGTCAGTGAGACAAATTTTACGAACTCTTGGAGCAGGAACTCATGCACAAACGGATAATAAGGTTGCACTACTACAATTTCTAACTCAAGAACTGTAGAGTTCTGTGAATGACAATGGGTGACAATTAGTTTACTTGAGGAACAAATCACTTGATTATTCATTGATGTGCAATTCGAGTAAATTAAGAGTCCTGGTTAGGTAAGAATTGTGGAGTCTCAAATCATTGCAACTAATCTAGGAGAATCATTTAGAGGTTCAAATACAAAGATATTGGATCATGACAGGATTCAATCAAGGTGATAGGGTTGACCTTCTTAGCTGTCAATAGGCCGGCTAATAAGGAACCCTAATGGTATACAAATACTAGGTACTAAAAACCTCTTCATATAGTACTGGAATATTTTGGAGTATTGGAAGGAGAAGACAACCCAGAGTTCATCAATGGCTTCATCTTCATAACCATGTCTCTAAATTCTACAGATAAGTTTATTTCCTTTTCATGTCGATTTCGATATTGTATTTGTGATCCTAATGTTTTAAAGTTGCTCTTATGATTTCAGAATATATGTTACAAGAACAATCTCTAAGACCGTCGAAATGCGAACAACTGAACGGCAGACATGGAATTCCGACACAGGTTTATGTGAGTACCCCAGGTGCTATTGCAACATTTTTTTCTAGTACTACATGCTACACTTTTCAAGGCAAAACAGTCTTGGAGCTGAGATACAAATTATATGTTCCCATGGCAATACGATGTCTCAAATGATCAAATCTCTCTCGTCTCTGCGATTCACCATGTTAATGCATTGGATGCTTGTAATCTGTGATTGGTGAGATTAAAGCATCAGGTCCAATATGGAAGGAGGAGGCATACGGTAATGGAGAGGTTGGGAAGGAGAATTCAGAATTCCTGGAGCCAGAGGTCGGCTCTCGGGGAAATGTCTAGTTCTGAGAAACAAGAAATATTTATGCATTGCTCAGATTAGTACACGAAATATTTTCATCAAACTCTGTTATTGGTTCAAGAAATAACAAGTTGAGGTTCACCGATAGGAGTCTCTCTTTTTGTTTTTTGTTAAGACAGTTGTGAATTACAAATTTCAACCACTTAACCACATAACACAGCACCCGGACAAATTTATACATGAATTCAAAGGGCCGGGAAAAACTTGTTCAATCTGCATGGTAATGCGTAGAACTCGTCATTCCTAATATCTGAACCATACAAGCTAAACTTCTCCCACCAGTACAAACCACTGTCTTTTCGAGATGCATCGTCTTCCCGGGCCAGTGAACAATCCAAGACCATTGCTACCATTGCAGCTACCGTCGTGTGAGACATGAAGATCAGAGTAACTACATCGTCGAACTGAAAGTAATTGAACAAGATTTGATGAGGCTAACAGTAACATTCTAATGGAAGCAAGATACAAACATTAATAGACTAGTCGAAAAATGTTCTCACCCATCCGGAACTGTTTTCGGCGCCTTTGTGATAATATTCTCTGAAGTATTGTGGTATAGAAATCCCCAAGAAGAAAGAGAACCCCAGGATAAATTTTGTTCTAAAACTGTTCAGGTTACAAAACTGAAGAAAGCCAAGCCCTGCAGCAGCTGCAAAAGGACATTGTAGGCGACTCTTAAATATGAGGCACTGCTAGCATCTTCTGTTTTTGTTGCAGTTTGTCCAGCAACTATCGCGCATAGTTATCTTTTATTCGAGCGATATTTTAATCTTTACTAAGGACGTGGATTCAAAATCATCATAATGCATGTTCTGTGAAATCATCATATTGCAAGTGTCAATATAAGGAGCAGATGTCTGAGGAAACAGAAATACATACCGACATAGCCATATAAGATGCAGTAAATAGCTGCTATAATTGGTGTTGGAATAGAAGCAAAAAGGGCTCCAAATTTACCTGGTTAAGAACACCATCTTGGCAACATGAGATAACAGTTTAACACGTTTCAAGTACAATAATCAACACGAAACTAGGTTGTAAGTAAAATCGTCTGCATACCAAATACTGAGAAGAAAATCATGAAGCCAGCTGAAATTTGGATGACTCTACGGCTTCCAACTTTTGTCAATGCTAATAGGCCAGCATTCTCACTACACCGAAATCAGAAGGATGTAATAAGAAGAAAGCGTCTGAAACAAGACATTTTTTTTTCAAACAGAGATTAGTGTGAGTTCATTACACTGATGCTGCAGAACCAGTTAGGGAACCAAACATCCCGTCAAATAGAACTCCTATACCCTGAAAGACAGAAAAACATATCAAAGTCGGATACTGAACAATGCAGCAAAAGCACCTATAATGAAAAGACTCACAATTCTGAAGTAAAAAGGAAACAGGCAACAATGTCTTACCAACCAGCCAACACCGCGGCTAACAACAGAAGGTGGTACAGGTGTGGCACTCCCGTATCTTGCTGTAGTGAAAAACGTACCAGTCGACTGTAAACGTTGCAGGTACACTATCAATATAAATATAATTTGTACTGACATGTTCTCTAACAAACCCGCTGATAATTGTGATATGAAATTAATGCAACAGTACGAGTGTAGAAGTTTTAATTAACATGAATCTACTTTGAATTATTACTGCACTACACGCATTTCTAAATGACTTGAGGGAAAAGGAATGGACCTCAAAGGTTGAAACGAAAGAAGCAGCAATCATTGCAAGGGCTTCTCCTACATTAAAAGTAGGGCTCCCCCATTGAAATGGATATGGAATGTATATCCTGCATATTTACACAGAAAAATGACAAGAAGTTCACTGTTGTCAATGTACTTGAGAGTCAACAGGAATTAATACAGAATTACAGATTTGCATATCGAGACTGACCAGGGAGCTGCACCAACAAGGCCAGAACGATCAGTGCGGCAACTCAGTTGAGTTGTTGTAGGTTTGTTATTATATGCACCACATGAGGTTAGAAGTTGTGCAAACAACCATACAATTGGGATGGAGAACAACACCGCAAATCTGTCGCATATTTTCTTCTTTGTATTTAAAATGTGAGGAAGATACTGCAAAACATTTAATCATGTATAACATTACCTATTGCGATGAGAAAACTAACAGAAACAACTCTCATTCGATATCATACACTGTTCGTTATCTGGGGTAAACAGAGGTAATAACTAATTATAATTGATCAATATTTACCTGTGCAACGAAAACCATGATAACCAACTCTGGAAGCCCGAGTTCAACACATCTGACCAACTAGAGGAAAAGGAAAAGAGGTGGATAGTGAATGCACTGCCTATCAAATTTAAAGGTGAAGAGTAACCGAAACACGATTGTCATAAAACAAAACACCAGATTAGGATGATGAAGCTATTCATGAATCAATGTTTACTTCATGAATTTCCATACTTGAATGTAGTTTTAAGTGGATTGGGAGCAAGGAAGTGGGGAAGCAAAAGAATGAGGGATCGATCAAGAACTCTTTACCGTAGGGAAACCGAGATGATAAACTCCAAGTCCAGTAAAAGTTATGTATGGGACAACAGAAAGAGGGCTAAGGCACCTGAATCAAGTAAAATAAGAAGTCTTGGCCACAACTCACAAAGTATCAACTATCACTAGTACTAATAATCCGAGAATTTTAAACAATTTCTTGCCATCCAAGAAACCAGACCTTCAGTTCAAAACAACTTTACCTTATAGCATTTCTCCACAAGCCTAGGAAGCCGATGATCATCTGGAAACTGGCGGTAATGATTAAGGCACCCTGTATACCTCTCATAGTGTCGAGAAACTTCTGAAAGATTCATTCATAAGGCCAAATAAAAAATAAAAAAAATTAGATTCGTACAGAAAAAAAAAAAAACAAGTGAAATCCCTAGCTAGTAGAAATTATTCTTCAACCAAAAAGAAGAAAACAAATTAAGCCTGACCTCATGAGGATCTGAGTAATCCTTGTATCTACTGGCTAGGAGTATGGATGTTGTGGGGATTACATATGTATATGAAGCCGTTACCACAGTAGGAAGTCGAGTTCCGAATAGAGACTGGAAGAGCGTGTTGAACCCCGAAACAAAGAGCATGGTTTGTATCACCCTAGCCTTCTCAATCTGTGACGAAAGGGGAGTGAAGTTAATCAAAAGAATGCAAGCACAAAAAATAAAAGAGAGAATCATAAAAGTTGGCAAGCAAGTATTAAATCCTTACATCTCCTCCACCCATTTTGGGGACAAGCATACTTGGAATTAGGACAGTAATCCCAAGAGTCAATAGGTAGTGCTGGAAACCCAGCATGATTGCTTCAGCTGCACAACGACGGAAGATATATTATATGTTGTTTAGTAATGGTAAACATGGAGTATAACGGAATCCCAAAAATGAACATGAAACATTTAGTAATTTATATTTGAGAAAAAGGGTAAGGGGGAATGCATACGCCATGGTGGCGGGCTGTTAACACAATACTGAACGCCCGGTAATTGCTCTTTCAGTGGGTGTGGTTGTAACTCCTCGGTTTTTTTGTTGTTGTTGCCACCACCATTTCCACCATTGCCACCACCGCTCCCACCATTCCCACTACCATTTCCACCACCACCATTGCTACCTACGTTGTTATTGTTACCACCGCCACAACAGCCTTGAGCCATGTCCTGCTAGTTTAAGCACGTTTACGGAGGAAGGAGAACCCAAGAGTTAAGAGAGCAAGCAAGAGCTAAATGGCATCAGAATTCAACCTTAAAAAAACCTGTCACGTAGTAGACCGTTACGAATTCAAATGACCAACATTTACTGAATTGAATGATATGTTTGACTGTCAATTAATATTCGTAATTTTTCATTGAATAGTGAACATTGTCTAATGTCTACGGTTTTTTCTTATATAATTAACCACTAAATTATTTCTGCTTTTAGTCTACTTAAATGGTAGACAATCATAGCTTGCTTACAATTCAAAATCATACGCATTACATTTTAATTGCATAAATAATAAAGAAAAGTAATGTTAGATAGAATAAATTTGCAAACTAATTTATTTTTTATTTTTTATTTTTTAAAATTTGGCCCAAAGTCCATCCCACTCCATAATTGCTATCATAGCAAGTGACTTTGAGGAGAGTTTATTGATAAACAAGAAAAATACAATATGTCAAGGAGGACATGAGGTCAAACCCAGACCATTAAAGAATTCATAACAAGAAGTCAAAACCTCTTTCAGCAAAACCTATAACAAGGAAGCTTAGAAAGGTTGTGAGAATACGCACCTGCAGCATAAGGCGGGCATGAATCCCACCAATGAACATCGGGGTGATCAACACCATAATTGGCCAAACAATCAACAACCTGATTACCCTATCTAAATATATGAGAAATCTAAACCTGCTTGGAGGATAGTAAAACTTGACAGTTATGCCAACTGACCAAAAGCCTCCAAGGGATAGATGTCAAAGAAGGTGAAGATGAAGAAAGAAGATGAACAACCAGTGAGGAGTCACATTCAATCCATAATGAATGCCAACCTCTTCCTAAGCTAAAGATACATCATGAATAACAACACATAGTTCAAAGAAGAGGCCAAGTCTATTGAACCAGCAAAACAACCAAGAGAATGACCCGTAAAATCCCAAAAGATACCACCAAATGCAACCACACTTGAAGAACCTCTTGCAGCACCATCAGTATTTACTTTGATCCAAGACTGAGAAGGCGGGCACCACAACACCTCAATAATTTTGGGAGTCATAGCAGGACGTCCACGAACACCAATAGAATGAAGAATGCAAAGCTTTTCCACTGAATTCTTCATACAGCCAGATTTGAGAGAATCAATTTCAAGGAGTTGAAATTTAATAGACCTTACAACATAATTGATGGAAACAACCTCCTCATGAAAACGAACAGCGTTGCAAGCATGCCAAATAGAATAAAAACAACTCCAATCATACCCCACCAAAGCAGCTGCACTTGGGTACCAAAACCTTGTTGTAAAGGATAATGGAAAAAGCTAAAAATATCTTGAAATAAATATTGTACTAAATGAGTTACGATCAATGAGCTCCAATAGAATCTAGGACTGGAAAAAAATCCTAATCGCAAACCGAAAAAGTCCTAAATTGAAAATTTTCGGGATGTCATACTAAACCGATTCTGAATCATTCGGTACAGAATTCGGTATTGCCTATTCAATTGTTCGGTAATCCCGAACCGAACCAAAACCATATGTATATATATTTATTTATTTTGTAATTATAGTTAAAATTAACCTTTCATTCCTATATGTATGCTTGTATGTATGTATGTATGTATGTATATCAATTAAATATCGTTTTCCACCCAAAGAAAACATATATAGCTCAAGGAAAGATATTAGGAATCGAAAGAGGATCCTTTCTTCTCGTTTTTTTCTTGTTGCTTTTCTCTTCTCAGAGGGAGAGATTGGGGTATAGAGGTCTCAGGTACGTCAGAGGTCTGAGGTCTAAGGTAGTTGTTGATGAAAATATTCTTATGAGTGATTTGTTTGTTGGAAACATGAAACATGTAACATGGCATGTGGGAGGAAGATGTCGATATTTTAACGTCTTTCTTTCTTTCCTTCTTCATTGTACTGTCAGCCTGCATATGCATGTCTTTGTATGTGTTTGTGTACCATAGTGCATAAAGTATGAAAAAGCTCAGTTCTGGTTGCATGGTTGCACCCAGTCTTGATATAATGAAAGTGGAACGTGTTGTGTGTGTGTGTGTGTGTGTGTGGTGCTATGTGTTTGGTGTGTGTCTTTGTTTTTGTAGTCTCTACATCTGTTCATATAACAACTGCACCTTGGCCATGTGTTATTATTTTCTATTTATGAATTTCTAACATTTTTAAACCTAAAATGTGAGTAAATTTAAACCTAAAAGTACACAAATGAAAGAGTGTGCTTGTGAGCGGCAATGAACCAATTTCACACGTGATGTCAGAGCATAAGTAAAGTACAATAGAGTATATTGAGAATATACCATCGAAGGTAACCTCTCATACCAAGATTTGCCAAGAATCCTCATCGATACGAAAACTCAGCTACTAAAACCTAGAGGGGCAAAAAATAAAGGTGAGTGGGCCTAAAAATAAAGTTTTGTAAAAATCTTTTCAAAACTTAATAACCTCTCGCCGTAAATCAAGTATAATTTCCAAATATATATACTACGTATAGTATGAAAATACTTACCGTAGCCTACAATATCTCAGGAATTCAATACATCACAATAATTTGTAAACATGCACCTAAAGTCTGGTAATCAAATAATCTCGCATAACAAACATATCATATCGAGTGCGCATCGACATATGCTGACACACGAGTTCATACTGAGATATTCTGACATGAACAGGATTGGGTGTAATAATGATTTACGCTCTAGTACTACAATTACGTGAAGACTGGCGATATGAGCATCACATACGAGTCTTAATTGCCACCTACAATGGATCCAAAGTGAGCGTACGATGCGATGTGAACATACACGTGAAAGACTGACCCTATCTCGGGCGAGTACTAACAGCAGTGTAGCAACGATGAGTAGATAACGTAAATAAAATCATACAGTGGTAAATCAATAATTTATATCGACATAATACTATTCACTGTCATAAATATAAATAAGGTATCTTGTAATAATATGCATACTTATGTATCCCGTGGGATTCATAATAATCTCACAATTTTCATCATCGCGACAATTCTTATAATGTCAATTTAATTATGACATTACTTAGAAAATGCATTATTAATCTATGTATGGAAACTCAAATAATATATATACTATATAAAAGAAAAGACCTACTCACAGATACTTGCAAGGTCACAGCCGTTCGAACTAGGAAAGCTGGAGTCTCTGATAATAGTTGCACCATTGAGTTCCTCAATCGTGGCTGGAATTGGCCAGAAAAGGGATCGAAAGTCACCGAAAAATCTGGGAAGTCTTCCTTGCAGCGGTTCCTTGTCGGAAGTTTGCGAACTCGCCGAAAAACATGGCGGCATTCCCCGTTACATTTTTGTGCAGTGTGCACGAAGTCCAGAGAGTGAAAAATCCAAATGAGAGAATAGAGTGAGTTATTTTGTGATTGAAACTTGTGGAAACGACGATGGTGGTGGCTCGGGGTTTGCCGTTGCACCATCTCAGTGCATCCCAAAGAGACAGGAGAGTAAGAGAGTTTGAGGGGGGACAAGAGAAAGATTGAAGGAAAAGGGAAGAGAGAAAATCCAGGTGGTGGTTTGGTGGAGCTCATGGGAGCAGAGAATGGATGACGATTTTGCCATTGTTGTTGCAGGGTGAGACACGGGAGAAAGGTGAGGGAGAAGTGAGAATAACAAAGAGAGAAGAGACATAGCGTCTGAGAGTGGTGGAAAAGATGAAACATGGCAAGAAGAGAGTGGAGAGTTTGTGTAGGTGTGGGCCCCACAAGCCAAAAGAATTATAAAATATTTAAAATATCCACTTAGAAAATATTAAAATAATAAAATACCCAAAATTCAAATTTCATAAAATACCCTCAAATTTCGTAGTTCCGTAAAATCTTTATCATAGCTCCAAATTCGATTCCGCTTGCACCTACGCATTCGTATCGTCGAGTACTTCGAGATTACGGTAAAATAATAGCTCTTACGCATTCTGAAATGAAGGTCTAGGGGCATTTTCATCTAATCACTCTTTTAAAATTAATAAAATCGTAAAATTAGGGACGGGTTGTCACAATCTACCCACCTTCTATTATGAAAATACTCAAAATAGAAAGAAAATATATAAAGAAGAAATCAAGCTAGAGCGGTTGCATAAAAGAGAATATCATTATGTCGCAATTAGATTGCAATGATTCCTCATTCATGCCTCCAAACTCATACTTTCCTTCTCATTCAGTACAAAAATATAATACGATACTGTAAACACGGAAATTCCTGACGACGAACGAGACAAGAACACGCGTACAAAATAATATTTTGTATTAATGATCTGGGGTTACAATCTCTCTGTAATTTGGTCCTCTGATTCGATCTCCGTAAGGTGTTGGTTTGTGGATTATGTTGTTGATCCAAAGGCCGTCGGGGCTTGATCCTGGATGAACGATTGATGAACACTTTCTTCAAGGGCCGTCGGGGCTTGATCTTGAATTGGTGGAAGTTCTTCAAGGGCCGTTG
>JADOBS010303715.1:0-22773 GCA_015708375.1 Cydonia oblonga | reverse complement strand
CTTTTATTTGCTTGACAAATCCTACAAAACACAAAAACAAAGTAAATAGCTCAAAAATATAAGGAACTAACTAAGAAAAGACAAGTGAATTTGATGTAAAATATATATAAATATGAGCTTATCACTAAGTCGTTCAAAACCCAGAGTTTCAGCACTTGATTGCATTGGTGGACAAGACCGAACTTCTGTCTTCAAATTGCTTAACGAGCCAATACCCTAAAGCTCTATTTTCGAAAGGTTTTCAAAACCTAAGAAACAAAGAAACACAGCTAGCTCTCCTCCACGACGATCGAACTTGGAAAAACTTGAAGAAACCAAGAAGCTTTCCAGAAAGAGGAAGATAACGCGAAAGGAAGAAAAGCTCGACGGTATAGCCGAAAAAGACGACGTTCGAAGCCCAATTCCTTCAAGGAGGAAGATGTCATCGCTGCACCACCACAACTCAAGGATGGGGAGCAGGCAAGCCACGATCGATGATCTCAAGGAGCTCAACTTAGGCATAAGTGAGGAGCCAAAGCCTATCCTCATAAGTGCATGTGAGAACATTTTAACACATTAGCAAACTTAGGCACAAGTAAGAACATGTGAGAACATTTTAACACACAAGCATACTAATAACACTTTAAAGTAGGCATGCATTAAAAAACAATTCTAAAACCCATGACTTTCAAAGCCTAGTGAATGGTAACCAAAGGACTCTTTAACAAATTAAGGAGAAGAGAGAGTTTGAATTTCATTACCCTTAAAGCTCATCCTTGTTTACACAAGGGATTCATCCAAGTGGAGGGCCTTCAAGTCACCTCCTTTGCTCCTTGGATGGTTGCTTCTTTGCTTCTCCTTTGCTCCTTGAGGTTTTGAGGAGAGGAACTCCAAGAACACCAAAAGTTTGGTGTCTCTAAGTCTCCACACCAAGGATGAGGTGTAAAGATGAAATGGATGACTTAGAGGAAGGAAGATTACTAGCTATTTTTCTCTAAGTGTGGCCGGCCTCTTTGGAAGACAAAGAGAAAAAGAGTTTTGCTCTTTTGTCTCAAAGAAAACCCTTGAAGTGGTCAAGCTATAAAGTTCCTTTTATAGCACCTCGCATTTGAGTGGCAAACTTGCAATTATGCCAAGTTCACTTTCACTCACCCTATGCCCGGTTATCTTTTAGTTATTGGGCTAATTGCCCATTTTGTTTCAGTTGTCATACAACTTAAACATAATGGCCCTTGTGGACCAAAACCCTTCTAGGCCCCAAGACACGAAACTAACTTGAGAGCCCAATACGAACCTTGCGTATAATTAATTAACTAATTAATTAAGTTTAACCATTCTCAATTAAACCATTTAATTGCTTATCTATCTCATTTATATTTCTTCACTTTCATCCTTACTCGGTGTACGATCCATTAGGTTCCAATTAGCGAGGCAGTGGGCGATTGTTACTCTTAGCGATCAATTGTGAATTGAAACTACATTTCAATTCTCCCTTTGATGAAGATTAGTGTTTGCTAATCTTTAGGGCTTCCACAAACCATGAGTGACACCTAACAGTATGTCATGGCTACCCAAGCTAAGTAGAAGTTGTTGGATAACCTATCCAGTTACAATTACAATGCAAAACGGTCTTTCAGTGATAGTTTGTTTCATGTCTACTATCCATTGTGATACTTCTCTATATGATTCAATTGAATATGTTTTGGAACAAACTTCCTAAGTCATATTCGTATGCTTTGGCCAAAGACTCCCGAATCATTTCTCAGAGTATTCTCCTTCCACCAAGGAATGTGAGAGATCCCTTGTTGTGCATTTATATGCCTACATGACTAGATAGCTTGACCTCAACAATGTCGTGGACACTCTCGATGGAATGCCTTTGACATGATCAAAGATCAAGGACCTAACCATTAGACATCTATGATGCCTCAGGTCAAAGAACTACTTCGCATATTGCAACTTACGAGTTCTTACATGACATGTATGTTCGAACTCTCTTTTGATCGTAGTTTAGTGTACTCGATTACCATTTTGAGCACCTATGTCTTTGTCTCAGTGTCTAACACTAAATGACTTGAGACTAGTCATACTCATGCTTAAGTTAACATAACACATACTAACCTTAGCGGATTTTCAATGCCCAATTGGCAATCATATGTCTAGGAACATTTTAGGAATGAACATAAGAGAAAGGTTTCGTTAATCTAACTAATTTAGATCACTTCTCTCTTAGATTACATACATTCCTTGGATTCCCTTATTGCTTAAACACATAACACAATAAATAGTGATTAACAATAAGTTTTGCCCTTCATTAAACATATAATAGTTTAACACAATAAGTATTCCAAAAGCTATTATATCAAATTAGTGGCTTTGTGGGCATACTTTCAACAATCTCCCACTTGCACTCAAAGCCACCTTCCCATGTATCTAATACCCACCTTTTCCATATGGCGGTCAAGTTGGATTTGAGACATTGGCTTCGTGAGTGGATCTGCTATGTTATTGGCTGAGGCAACATTGAGGATGTTGACTTTCCTCTATCTTCTAATGTCGTTAATGCGTCTGTCAAAATGCTTGTTCTTTTGATGAGCCCTGGGTTCCTTGGCTTATGCTATCACCCCACTATTATCACAGTACAAAGTTACTAGTGATGTAATGGTTGGAACCACTCCAAGTTCAGTAATGAACTTCTTCATCCAGAAAGGTTCTTTGTCGGCTTTAGCTGCAGCGATATATACAGCCTCCATCATGGAATCAATAATTACATCTTGTTTCTTGCTTTTCCAGCTGACAGCCCCACCATTCAGAGTGAACACATATCCAGGAGTTAGAACTTCTGTCATCGACATCAGATTGGAAATCTACATCTGTATAGGTTTCCATTCGCAACTCTATCACTCCTGCATAAATGAGGAACAGGTCCTTAGTTCTTCTTAAGTACTTAGGATTGTCTTGACAGCTGCCCAGTGTTATGATCCTGGGTTAGATTTATATCGACTAGTAATGCTCACAACATATGCAATATCATGCCTCATGCATATCATGGCATACATGAAACTTCCTATGGCGGAAGCATAAGGAACAACACTCATCTGTCATATTTCTTCAAGAGTCTTAGGACCCATGGACTTAGAAAGGTGAATTCCATGTCTCACAGGAAGAAAACCTTTCTTAGATTATTCCATCTAGAACCTACTTAGCACCCTATCTATGTACATAGATTGGGATAATCTAATTAATTTTCTAGATCTATCATGATAGAGCTTTATCCCAAGCATATAAGATGCATCTCCCAAATCTTTCATGTGGAAGGCTTTAGACAACCACACTTTTACAGAAGAAAGTACTGCAGTGTCATTCCCAAATAGTAATATGTCATCTACATAAAACACTAGGAATACAACTGCATCCCCAACGAATTTTTGATAAACACAATTGTCATCTTCGGTTTGAGGAAAACCAAACAATTTGATTTCAGTGCCAAAACGAATGGTCCAGCTCCTAGAGGCTTGCTTAAGTCCATAAATGGACCTCTGAAGCTTGCATACTTTAGTCTTTTCAGACTTGGACACGAAACCTTCGGGTTGAGTCATATAGAGCTCTTCCTCTAGGTAGCCGTTCAGAAAGGCCGTATTCACGTCCATTTTCCATATCACATAATCATGGTACGTAGCTTTAGCAAGCAAAATCCGAATAGACTTAATCATGGCTACAGGAGAGAAGGTTTCTTCATAGTCAATCCATTCTCGTTGCCTGTAAACCTTGGCTACTAGTCTAGCCTTATAAGTCTCCACGTTCCCATCAACGCCTATCTTCCTCTTGAAGACCCATTTGTTTCCAACAGGTACTATACCTTCTGGAGGGTCTACAATAATTCAGACCTAATTTTGATACATGGAATCCATCTCGGATTTCATGGCCTCTTGCCATCTCTTTGAATCAATGTCGGATATTTCTTCAGTGTAGTTTCTAGGTTCCTCCTTTGTGTCATTGTCACCCAGAAGGTGCAATTCCCCAAAGTCATTTTCCAAGCCATACCTTTTAGGTGGCTTGCTGACCCGTTCAGATCTATGTGGAGCTAGAGGTTCAGGTACAAGGTTGTCAACTTTTCGAGTGCTTGTTTATGGTTCATCATTAATCTTATTAATTTCCATCGTTTTACTTGCAGTTCCTTTGAGAACATATTCGTCCTCTAGAAACTTAGCAGTTCTGGCGACAAAGACTTTCTGGTCGTCAGGATGGTAGAACTAATATCCCATAGTTTTTCTAGGATATCCCACAAAATAGCACCTAACTGATCTCGCTTCAAACTTCTTGACATATGCTTCACAACTAATTAAGACTTGGCTTTCTCCCATGCCATATCTCATAGGGCGTCTGTGAAACTGACTTGGAAGGTACTCTATTACGAAGTTGATGTATATAGAGCGTATCCCCAGAATGTTACTGGTAGATCAGCATAACTCATCATAGAACGAACTATGTTCATCAAGGCTCGATTTCTCCTTTCAGAAACTCCATTAAGTTGTGGAGTTCATGGTGGAGTCCATTGTGATATTATTCCACACTCTTTGAGATAATATAGGAACTCTTTACTTAGATACTCTCCCCCTCGATCTGATCTTAGGATCTTTATCTGCTTCCCAGTTTGCTTCTCAACTTCATTCTTGAATTCTTTGAGCTTTTCAAAGGATTCTGACTTGTACTTCATAAGATACACATAGCCAAACCGAGAATGATCGTCGGTGAATGTGATATAGTAGGAGAAGCCTTATCTCGACGTAGCAGACATAGGTCCACATATGTCTATGTGGATTAACCCTAGAATTTCAGTGGCACGTTTTCCCTTCCCAATGAATGGAGATTTTGTTATCTTCCCTTTCAAGCAACATTCACAAGTACCCATTTGGTCATTACCTAATGGGCGGAAATATCCGTCTTTTGACATTTTGCGAATCTTATCAAGGTTCACATGTCCAAGTTTAAGATGCCACATCTTTTCTTGGTTAACTTCTTCTCTAGCCCCTTTGGGTTTTGAGGTATTTCCACTTTCAATACAGTGCATCCCACTACTTGTCTCTTGGTGAAAAAGTCCCTCTATCATATTACCATGAGAAATAATACGACTGTTCAAGTATAAAGTGCAACTCATTTTGTCAAACAATACTGAGTGCCCATCTCGTAAAAGCATAGAGATGGAAATTCAAATTCTTTATACATGAAGGAAAATATAAACAATTTTTAAGTTCCAAGACTTCTGAATGTGCACACATGAATCATGTTTAGAAATCGATTGTCAGACACTATAAATAGGAGCTTGTTAACTGAACTCCAGCATATAGAAAATCATTGATGTGTATCTAATTCTGCCTTGATGTTCAACATGTAAATAAAGCTGGTTATTGTACAATTTATGTTAATTACCGCTTAAGAGTGTCAACATGGTTCTGTCTTTCATGAAGATATATTCACGAGCACTCATAGAGTATTTATTCACAATGTCGTTTTCTTTTGATAATTTTGACAATTATTAAAATATTAGGAACATTTTGAATATTTTGACTTATATTTCTGTTTGGAATGAAGATCTCCAAAGCTATACTTTTTGTTTTTGGCATGCTGCAGTTCCATCAGGTTATGGGCTATAAGTGGTGAAGTTTTAATGGCGATGGTTGGTCATACTTCCATTGTCTATTCAGTTGATTCACATGTGTCTGGACTAATAGTCAGTAGCAGTGAAGATTGTTTTGCAAAGAAATGGAACGGTGACTGCTGATTTGTATGCTACGGTTTTGAGATTTCGCGTATAATTTCTCTTTGTTCTGTTATTTTGGTGTGCTTTCTGCCTGGCTCTTGTTTTGTGGATGAAATTTAAGCCACTCGCAGACAGGCTGTTGGTCAGCTGTGCTAGGACAGTTCCCAGCTTGCTGAGAAATCCACCTATTATGGAAGGCCTCTCCGGGTCATGAACTTGGTAGGGTGCCTTAAGTTTTCTAGGCAAGAAAAAGCAAAATTAAAGGGCTCATTAGAGTTATGGAACCCTTTTGGGTATATAGTTTCTATTATTCATACATCAGGAAGTCATAGTTAATCCAATTCTTACTGTGAAGAAATTGCAGTAATTTTTGTGTTTTTTTTTTATTTTTTATTTTTTTGTGACCCATTTATACCGGTTTTGTGGATGGAAAGAATTTATTGCAAACAACATATGGATCCAGTTTCTTTGCTTTTCTTGTGTTTGGTTCCTGATGGACTTCTTGCCCTTCTTGCTTTGTACTTTTCCTATTTTCACTAACGTTCTCATTTCTTGGAAAAATAATTGTATCAAAGTTGTGAATGTGATAAATTTTTTAAAACTATTAATTCTATCATACAATTCTTGCTTGGTGCTTGGTTGTGGGGAATAAAAAAGAAAGATTCAAACACTTTCTCCAAGGATTCTTTCACATTGAATTTTTTTTTTAATGTTTGCCGGTGAAATTAGCATTTGCACGATCTGTGGGAACAAGCATCAGTTTTGCAGCCTTAAGTTTAGCTAGAAGTTGCCAATTTTGGCCTCAATTATAATTTAAGTGGAAGTACTGTCTTTTACAGATGGAGTTTGCGTGCAGAGCATAGAGCATCCTGGCTGTGTTTGGGATGCCAAATTCTTGCAAAATGGGGATATTGTGACAGCATGTTCTGATGGAGTCGTACGCATCTGGACCATAAAATCAGGATAAAATTGCAGGCGCCCTAGAAGTGGAGTCATATTCTCCCAACTTACTCAGCACAAAATTAGCAGGTGTGTCCATCTTCTGGTTTCCTGTCATGTAACAGCTATGAACCTGCAATGCCTAATAATGTGGGCTTGACCCATCTGTCTGTCTGCACAATGCTCCAGAATTATTTTGACTATAATCTCTTATACTAATAATCCTTTTGTAATGGTTACCTGATAGGCGGATGTTGTCTTCTAGTTATCTCTTACCCTCTATCTCTAGTATATAGTTATTGTTTTCCCCTTTCCTTTACGGAAGTGTATTGCATGGTATCTGTGAGAATATTAAATCCCACATTGGGTATTCGAAGCCTTTGCGTCACAATGTATAACACATAGAGCTTGACCACCTAGCCTATTGGTTTTGCATTAGATGGTCTAAATTTTGTCAGTATCTATTTTTTTGGATTCCAAGGTTCTTCACTTCAGATTTAAATACATACCTGATTACATTGGCTCTTTGTGATTGAAGACATCATTTCTTGGTTACTAATTGTTTCATCTTCTTCACCTTTTTTACTTGTATTTATGCAATAACTTGTTTCTCTTAGGAAGAGGGTCGGAGGATTGAAACTGGAAGAATTACCTGGACTAGAAGCCTTACAGATTCCGGATGCAATTTCAATTTTACTCTTTTCTAGTGGATTTTAGGATTCTCCTCATCATTTTGGTTCTACAAGCATGTATATTGTTTACATTTTCGGATATCAAGTTTAAATTTCTGAACAATTAGTTCAATTTGAGAAGGACAAGTCGGTTTGACTTATATCATGTTATACTTTAGAGGTGTGTTATCCACACACCTCATTTTACTTCTTACACACCCCTTGATAATTTATGTCCGTTGATTTTATTCAATTCATCCGATCCGACGGCCGAAAATTAAAATGGTGTGTGAGAAGTAAAATAAGGTGTGTGGATATCACACCCCATTCTGCAGCAGCTGCTGAGTGGGATCTTCCGCTAAGTTGCTAAGATTATGTGATTGTTGTATTCTTTTGACTAGTATAAATCTCACATCAAATATTGTTGTCTGGTATTGTCATCAGGAACCGGTGATGGCCAGACAAAAGTTGTTAGAGAGGGGGACAACGGTGTGGCATATGCATGGAATATGAGAGAACAGAAGTGGGATAAAGTAATTCACTTTTTTCAGATTAATGTCAATAGATAATCTTCATGGAAATGTCAAAAATTAGGATATCAACTAAAATTTAATAACGTACACGGCAATTTGATATAGTATTTAATCCAAGCCATCTGTCAAAATATTATTTTTATATTTATTAATCCAAACATGTGTCATTGTTCAAGATGAAATCAATGAAAAAGAAGCAGCATGTGTGTTTTATGGTTTAATAAAAATATAAAGTCGTTGCTGTCAAAATTGACAGAAAGAGGAAATATGTCAATCCATGTAGATTTAAAACAGTTTCGTTGGACTGAATTTTAATGCTTTTGTTAAATGTTATAACTGCCGCATAGGAATTGACATCTACTTTTAAGATGCTCTTATTAGTTATTTGTCAGCTGGTCATATTTCGGCATGCCTTCTTCATATGATTATTGTTGGGTTTTATGGCTCAAAATTAGGATGATGCAAAAAATTAGGTTTGTGTTACCGATTTGGTTTTGATGTCCTATTTGGGTTTGGATTTTGACTTCTTAGTTGGTTTCCTTGGTGGAGAGATTTGGTTAATTACCTATTTGATTAGGATTTGGATTTACTTCCTATTAGGATTCTTATTGTAACCTAAGTCCTATGCATTATAAATAGGACCTTGGGGTTAGTGTATTTGTGTGTGGCTCTTTTGTATGATAATTTGATGAGAGTCAATTTGTGAGTTTGTGAGTTAGATAGCAATTTGGGAGAATCTTCTCCATTAGTTTTGGGTTCTCTACTCGTTTGGTTTAGGGTTTGTAATTTGTGGGATTTGGGTTGTGAGAGTTAAATACTCTTTTGTAATCTTCGTTTGTTTAGTGAAATTCCTCGCAGTACTTCGCCTGTGGACGTAGGCTTTATGCCGAACCACGTAAATCTCGTGTTAGTTTGAGATTGCTTGTTTTAGCTTTCACCTACGATGTTGCTATTTGGTACTTTGTTATAATTCGCTTCCATTTGGGCATAAAAGTACAACAAGTGGTATCAGACCCCAAGTTTCGGCTTGGGCTTTGCTTGGCAGTCACTATGAAGCTTTCTGTGTCGTCGGTGAAAGTTGATACTGAAAAGTTCGAAGGCAATGACTTTGGTATTTGGGAATTGAAGATGCGTGGTTTGTTAGTTCAACAAGGGCTTTTAAAAACGCTAAAGGGTGTGAAGGCTTTGCCGAATTTGTGGATTGATGAAGAAAATGAAGATGTTAAAGTCGCTTTGAATTCTAAAAAGCTGAAGAATAAAGTGTCTGACACACAAGATGGAGCTTTGGTAGTTCAAGGAAGAAATAAGGAAAGGAGCAAACTTGGAAAGAACACTTATAGTTATTGTTATAAGGAAGGTCATTGGAAAGTAGATTTCCCTAAACTCAAGGGCAAAAATAAGTTGTTTGATAAGTCTTTTGCTAGTGTTGATGCAAACATTGCAGAAGATCGTTGTTCTGAACTCCTCTAAAGGTTATGTGAGGAGGTGGAGCTTGGCACTCAAGCTCTTTGGGTGGATTGCAATTCGCACTTTTTGTTCGTATGTTCAAGCTTTTGCTTGGATTTTGTTTCGTATTTGTTAGTTTCCGTAATGAAATATGTTGGAGAAGGTGTTATAGGAAATTTCAAGTTTGAAGACTTTTGGATTTTTTGAGTCTAGGTGGAGATCAGTATCGAAAGAATTTGGTGCACGCTTGCATTTGTATTTTGGTATCCCAAAATTTGAAGTTTGTATTTGATTTGGAAATTTGCTAATTTCTCGCCAAGGTGGAGATTGTTGGGTTTTACGGATCAAAATTAGGATGATGCAAAAAATTAGGTTTGTGTTACCTATTTGGTTTTGGTGTCCTATTTGAGTTTGGACTTTGACTTCTTAGTTGGTTTCCTTGGTAGAGAGATTTTGTTAATTACCTATTTGATTAGAATGTTGATTTACTTCCTATTAGGATTCTTATTGTAACCTAAGTCCTATGCACTATAAATAGGACCTTAGGGTTAGTGTATTTGTGTGTGGCTCATTTGTATAGTAATTTGGTGAGAGTCAATTTGTGAGTTTGTGAGTTAGAGAGCAATTTGGGAGAACCTTCTTCATTAGTTTTGGGTTCTCTACTCGTTTGGTTTAAGGTTTGTAATTTGTGGGATTTGGATTGTGATAGTTAAATACTCTTTTGTAATCTCCGTTTGTTTAGTGAAATTCCTCGTAGTGCTTCACCCAGGAACGTAGGCTTTACGCCGAACCACGTAAATATCTTGTGTTAGTTTGAGATTGTTTGTTTTAGCTTTTGCCTACGACGTTGATATTTGGTACTTTGTTATAATTCGCTTTTGTTTGAGCATAAAAGTACAACAATTATTACCTCATTCATGCCTGGATGATTTTTGATGATGATGAGTCTTTCTTTTATTTATGTATCTATTTTCATTTTGAAGAATATTAGATTTAAATCCATATGGTGAAATGGTTTACTTCTATGGTTGGATTGCTTGTACAGTTGGTTTGACTAGTTATGAGGCCTGCCTTGTGGACTCCCTCCTTTTTTCAAATCCTTGCAATCATGTTATTATTGTAGGTTGCACCATCTTTCTACCTAACGGCAGCTCTTTTATAAGAAACCAACTTGTGTGTTGAAAAAAAAGTTATATGAATCTCAGGTAGAGCAACATTCTTGTGGGAAAAAAATATCTATGCCTTGGGCTGCATACACGTTGAGTTTTGAAATAGCTCAATGTTTGTGCTTTACAGATTAGCCGACCCCACTTAGTGGGAAAAACTTTGTTGTTATTGTTGTTGTTTGTTTGTGCTTTACAGATGTTGGACTTTAGGATATATGACTGATTGTAGTTATATTGCTATAAGCAGTTGTATCGATCACATTTAGGTTCTCCTGCCTTCTGCTTTGGTGGCTAATTGGAGGGTCAGTATATATGGTTTCAGACTTTCAGTGTAACAAGATTTGGGACTCACATGTTCAATATGTGATTGATGATTCAATGGTCTTGAATTTTGATGCTTTAATACCATCATTTGCGTTTAGGATTAGTTCTAGGGATATACATTTTTTGAGCAGTTAAATTAGGTAATGCCTGCATAATTGTTTGCAGTCAACACAATAAAATCGATACGAGTAGTTTTGAAACCCTGTTGGGTCTCATTGTGGTCTGTAACAGAGACATACCATTGTGTTTCAGAGATTTATAGGTTAAGAGATAATCAAATTTTCATGGATCAATTTTTGTTGAGTCCTTTAATGCAGTACAACTTACCTTTTGAAGTATTATTTCTCTTGTTGGGTTCACAGTACCTCAAGGTCATACGAAACTGCTTCCAAAATAAAGAAGGGTAGTGTTATTCACACACCCTTGTTAAATTTTACCCATTAATCTTCTTCAATTATTTCAATCTGACGGCCGGAATTGAGACAGGTGTGTGAGAGGTAAAAATGGGGGTGTGGATAGCACCACCCAATAAAGAACTGAAACAAGAGCTAGCCAAATGTTTTCATGCTGCTAATGTTTATGCATAATTCTGGAAAAAGTTGTTAAACTTCATCTATTACTTCTTTCAATTCAGATTGGCGAGGTTGTTGATGGGCCAGATGACGGCATAAAGCATCCTGTTCTTGATGGAAACGAATACGATTATGGCCTGATTTTTACGTCTATGTCAATGTTTGATTTGAGTTTACTTTTCTACGTAGACATTTTAAAATTTGTGAACATATATTCTTGTTCTTCAGTATTTGATGTCGACATTGGAGACGGAGAGCCAATTCGTAAGCTGCCTTACAATCGATCAGGTATCTGTCCTATTCTAGCCCTTGTAGTTGGTGTGACTAAAAGACATTATTGCAAGAATGTGACATTGAGTTGTTAATGTTCACTATTCAGATAATCCATATGATACTGCTGACAAGTGGCTTCTGAAGGAGAACCTGTTCGGGCAGGAAATCTGGCTTGCAAGCGTCCATGGCTCGAGCACACAGCTCCCCGAAGAGTTGGCACTTTGGTTAGTTGTTGGGCTCTTGCTTGTCACAATGCTGCAAGAGGAGGACAAAGTTAGATCTGAAAGGTGCCCTTGCAGAGCCTTAGGTATAACAATCAAAACCAACTAAGTGCGTAGGCGTGCCACTACCATCTCAATATGGCAGACGTAGAACAAGTACATTTAAGCCAATTACTTGCGCCCCAAGTTATTCTGACTTCTTGTTATCA
The DNA here is from genome assembly GCA_015708375.1 of Cydonia oblonga. Taxonomy (NCBI): domain Eukaryota; kingdom Viridiplantae; phylum Streptophyta; class Magnoliopsida; order Rosales; family Rosaceae; genus Cydonia; species Cydonia oblonga. The sequence goes on along the minus strand of JADOBS010303715.1, from coordinate 10,679 downwards.
AATGATTGTCATAGATAGGTTAAGTTTACATAAATTCTTTTCTATAGGTTAAGTCTACATAAATTCTTTTCTATGCCTTGGGATCAAGGACTTTTGCTTATCTTGTATGCTTTAAAGGGTGGAGGTCCAGATCTAGTTAAATGGTCCGTTTTAGTTCACTTTTAATCCCCAAATGACAGTGAAAACACTAAGTGAACCAAATCTAAAAGCTAGGAGAGCTTTGAACCATTAAAGGACTAGAAATGACTTGAATATATATCGAAGGATACATGATACATTAGATCTATCAATTAAAAGACAAAACAAAGAGACTCGGGCTAGATTTAACCTTGTCGGGCAGCTTCTCTTCTTTGTGATTACAAAGGTTTGTGAGCTAAAAAGGGGGTGATTGGTAAGAAAGGCGAACATGAAAGAATCGATACTACTGTGGTTGAGAGAGTAGCATAGTTATTACTTAAGAGAAAAGATGGTTTTTGCAATGGCTGATCCTAAAAAGGATTGAGGTTTGGGAGCTGACTATAGCTTCGTAGATGTAAATCTGGCTTGAGCAGAGTTTGTGTATTTGTTTGTTTGATTGGTTGAGTCCTTGTCGCTGGGCCCTCTTCCTCCTTTTATAGGAAAATTAGCTCACAGTAGCTTTCTGCCCTTGCCCAAAAACAGCCAGAGGTAATGAGCCATTGGCACTTTATTTACATGTTTTGCCTTTCAGAAAGTGTTTTTGGGCTGAGAGTTGGTGGATTTCTATCGGTTGTCACCTCCATGTAGGCCACTAGCCCTTGCATTAATGGGGAGCCGTCATTTCGTCTTGGGCTAGACGTCTGGGCTTGGTGCTGGGCTTCGGGAAGGACCATGTCTCTTAAGCTTCTTTTGGGTTTCTCCTCATTCAAGCCCAAAGTTCAAATATTAACCCAAACAGTGCCCCCTTCAATCGTTGTTAAGCCTTCAGACTTAGGCGCTAATAATGATTGAAGAGCCATTTTATCATCACACGCTTCTCTTGGGACTTGCACCATTTGACGCATTTTATGCACACTTGAGTCTCTTGCACTTCCCGCGAATTTCAATCGTCACATGATCCCCCTATAAATTCCAGCTCAATTTTAGCTTCTGGATAAGTAATTTAAACCAATCGATTCTTTTCATATTTCTAGAATTTCCTCAAAAACCCCTTTCAAAACCTTCAGACATTTTCAAACTTGTTCAATTATCCTTAATCCCTCCCAATTCCACTTTCCTTTTAAATTTTCACCATGATATCCGAAGTATCATGAGCCTAACCCATTCTTCTAAGTTTAATGAAGGGTCACCACCATGTCTTTCCCTTTTGATGGCCTTCATCATGCTCGGGTAGCCCTGTCTTCTAGATTTTTCTTTGGAGATAAGGGATTGTATCCCTTGGGATCTGCATGGGTTTTTCTAATTTTCCTTTCTGTTGGAAACGATATGCCTAAGGAGCAATCACTTCCTTTAACACCTTCAGTCAGGTGCTCTGCTCACTTTAAGACTATCAAAATCTTGCAGGCTAGTCGAGTAATCACCATGTTGCCTGCTGACCTCATAAGTCAGACTTCACCATCACTTCCGCCTTCTTTACCTCCTCATTACCATGAGGGTATGCTTCGGAGTCAACCATCAGGCTTTTATTACACAACCCGATGAGGCTTCATGGATGAAGATGCAGAAGATTCACAAAAGTCAGAACAACAGATGGAAGGGATCGGGCAAAATGTAAACCCCCAATGTTAGATCCCACATTGCCCAAGGGAGTGATCCTTATATGTATATTCCCATCCCTACCTAGCACGAGGCCTTTTGGGAGCTCACTGGCTTCGGCTTCCGTAGGAACTCCGAAGTTAAGCGAGTAGTGCACGAGAACACTTCCATGATGGGTGACCCACTGGGAAGTTCTCGTGTGAGTTCCCAGAAACAAAACCGTGAGGGCTTGATCGGGGCCCAAAGCGGACAATATCGTGCTACGGTGGTGGAGCGGCCCCAGAAGATGGTGGACCCTGGGCCAGGATGTGACACTTTGGTATCAAAGCCTAACCCTAGCCATGGTGTGCCGACGAGGATGTCGGGCCCCTAAGAGGGGTGGATTGTTAGATCCTACATCGCTCAGGGAAGTGGTCCTTATATGTATATTCCCATCCCTACCTAGCACGAGGCCTTTTGAGAGCTCACTGGCTTCGGGTTCCGTAGGAACTCCGAAGTTAAGCGAGTAGCGCACGAGAGCATTCCCATGATGGGTGAACCACTGGGAAGTTCTCGTGTGAGTTCTCAGAAACAAAACCGTGAGGGCGTGGTCGGGGCCCAGAGCGGACAATATCGTGCTACGGTGGTGGAGAGGGCCTGGGATGTGGTGGACCTCGAGCCAGGATGTGACACCCAATTTGTGATAGTTGTACTAGTTTAGGGATGTAAAACTATTGAGCTGGATCTGATGTAAATTTCAATATTTGCTGAAATGAACAAGATTTTTTTAGACTACTTTGTCTTGTATTGTTTTTGAGGTTTATGTATGATGAATGCCAAAATTGAAATTTAGACCTCAACCGCCATTTATTCTTCTTCTATGTAGCAATCCCTAACATCCCACAAGGTCGGACGGTACTTTTTTAAGAATTTAACATTGATTGGATGCTTTTGTAATACTCCTTCCACATCTGCCAAGTAACATCCACCCTTGCCTAATACTTGGTTCACAATGAAGGGACCTTCCCAAGTCGGACTCCATTTCCCAAAGCCCCTAAGTTGAGCTCCCAAAGGGAAGATTGCTTTCCAAACTAACTCCCATTCTTTGAAGTTTTTTAACTTCACCCTTTTATTGTATGCTCGGGCAACGACTTTCTTACCTTCTTGAATCTTGTTTAGAGCCTCGATTCGGGCTACGTCAAGATCTTCAATTTCTTGACACATAGCCTGAACAAACTCTTCATTGTGTAGCCCGAACTGATTCTAAATTCTGACCGAACTTACATTAATTTCCATGGGAATCACAACATTTTGCCCGAAAGTTAAAGCATAGGGAGTAGTTTCAGTTGCTGCCCTTTTGGACGCCCTATACGCCCACAAAGTTTCCCCCAACCTCTCATGCCATTTCTCTAGATTCTCGGCTATCGTTCTTTTGATAATGTTCATCAAGATCTTGTTACTAGCCTCTGTTTGACCGTTTGACTGGGGGTAATAAGGGCTAAATTGAACCATCTTTATTCTGAACTTCTTGGCAAACTCCTCCACTTCTCTTGAAATGAAAGATGGCCCGCGATCTGTGATGATTATCTCGGGCACCCTAAATCTATGCAAAATCTTGCTTTCAATGAACTTCTTAACCACGGCTGAAGTAACATTTTTGACAGTTGAAGCCTTAACCCACTTGGTAAAGTAATCCGTGGCTACGATTATGAACGTGTGTCCTTTGCTAGAAGATGAATGAATTTTCCCAATGAAGTCCATTGCCCACCCTCTGAAGGGCCAAGGCTTGACCATAAGGTTTAAGGGTACATAAGGCACATGCTGGAGTGGTCCATGTCTTTGGCATTCTTCACACCATCGGGCATAAGCTTTGCAATTTTTTTCTATCTCAGGCCAGAAATAACCGTATCCCTTGAGTAACCATCTCATCTTAATCCTCGCCTGATGCGCTCCACAAATCCCTTCATGTACCTCCTCCATTACCTTTATTGATTCTTCTTGGCCTAAGCATTTCAGCAACAATCTATCTAGGGTCTTTCTTAGCAGATTATTTTCCCACCATACATATTTAGTTGCCTGTTGTTTGATCTTCTTGCTTGTGGGAAAAGATGGATCTTCTAGGTGCTGAATAATGAGTGTTCTCCAATCTCCTATCTTGGGTTCTTCGGTCATTATATCCAGACTAAATTATCCATCAAACATAGAAGAGAGATTTCTTCTTTGCACTTCCACTTCCAACTTAAATCTTCTTTCTCCAATTGGAACCCCTAACGCTAGTTGGGCCATCTCATCGGCCAGTGTATTTAACTCTCTGGGGATGTGGCTAACCGATACCTCAGTACCTCAATAACTTAACAACTGAGTGGCCGCCAGATAATACCCCGCCATGGTGATGTGTTTACATTTATACTCTCCACTTAGCTGATTAATCACCAACTCTGAATCGCCAAACACCTCACCCTCGGTTGCTCCCAGCTCCATCAGAATCTCTAAACCCATGATTAATGCCTCATATTCTACCTGATTGTTGGTAGTCTCATGATAATCCAAGAGGAATGAATAACAATGGTGAGAGCCGTTGGGGTCAATGATGACAATCCCAGCTCCCGCAGCATTCTGAGTGCAAGATCCATGAAAATATAGTTTCCAAGGAGTAGTTACTCTTTTCATCTCTTGTTGGATCCATTCCTCTCTGCCCGAAAGGACTTTATCTAGTGGTATCCAGAGGCTATCCATTTCCAAAGTTTTGGGGATGTTGATTATCTTTTCTTGGGATTCTTGGTGCTCGGCCAAGAAGTCTGCAATTGCCTGCCCCTTGACTACCCTCTGAGGTACATACTGAAAACTGAATTCGGACAGTGCCAAGATCCACTTTCCAATCCTCCCTGTTAGCATTGGTTTTGACAGTATATATTTGATCACATTGGTCTTGGCAATGATGTGGATATAGCAGGGCAACATGTAATGCCTCAACTTGCAAGCAGTGAAGTATAAAGTCAAACATAATTTTTCCACTGGAGTATATCTTGTCTCCACCTCAGTAAGGATTCTACTGAGGTAATATATAGCATGTTCCTTTCCATCTTCATTATTTTGGGCTAGCAAACTCCCAATTGACTTTTCCGAAGCAGAGATATAAAGTTTCAACGGCTTTCCCCTCTTAGGTGGCATGAATACTGGTGGAGAAGTCAAGTAAGTTTTTATACTGTTGAAAGACTTTTGGTGCGGTGGTCCATATTCAAAATTTTCTTTGTTCTTTAATCTCAATAAAGGCGTCAGCGGCTGGATCTTGCCCGCTAAATTAGCAATGAACCTCCTCAAAAAGTTGATTTTCCCCAACAACCTTTGCAACTGGCCTTTATTGGTGGGGGGAGGTGTCTCCATGATTGCCCAAGCTTTGTTCTTGTCAACCTCCACTCCTCTCTGATGAACAAGGAATCCCGAAAAGTTGCCCGATCTTACTCCAAAAGCACACTTCTTTGGATTCATTTTTAGCTTATGGATCCTCATTCTTGTTAAGGCCTGTTTGAGATCTATCAAATGCTGCTATTTAGTCTTAGATTCGCTACAATGTCATCAATACATACTTCCATACTATGCCCGATTATGTCGTGAAAAATGGCATTCATTGCTCTCTGATAGATTGCACCGGTATTTTTAAGCCCGAATGACATTACTAAATACTTATATGCCCCCACATGGCCCTAGCATCTAAAAGTTGTTTTATGTATATCCTCTTTAGCCATTTTTATTTGATTATATCCAGCATTTCCGTCCATAAAAGATAAAACTTTATGTTTAGCAACTGCATCTATGGATAGATCTGCCATGGGCATAGGGTATTCATCTTTAGGCTTGGCTCCGTTAATGTTTCTATAGTCAACACAACATCTAACTGCTTTAGTTAATGCCTTTAAAACAGGTACAATGTTGGCCAACCACTTCACATATTTGGTAAGCCTAATAAATCCGGCATTCACCAGCCTTTCAATCTCTTCTTTGACCTTTTCTTCAATTTCTTTGGACATCCTCCGTGGTGCTTGTTTAAAAGGTTTAAACCCCTCCTTAATAGGCATTTTATGTTCTACCAAGGTTGGATCTAAACCCGACATCTCGGTATAATGCCAGGCAAAACAATCTTTGAACTCGTGCACACGGTTGACCATCCTTATTCGATCTTTAGTTCCCAACAAACCACTGACCTCTATTAGCCTTGGATCTTCCTCAGTTCCCAACTCAATGGTCTCCAAGGGATCTTGCACTTCTGGCTCTGGTTTGTCTGGCTCCGTGCACAAAAGCTCAACGAGTTTTGAACTTTCTAGCAGATCTTCCGGCCCATCTAAATCGTATATACATTCAGCCATTCGGATGGCTGTCTCTAATTCTTTCCCAAAAGATTCTTCTTTGTTTACTTGGCCGCTCAAAGCTTCTTCATTCCATTCTTTTTCTTCCTTGGCTGAACTCTCCCTTTCTTGTCTTTTCTCTTTCCCATACACGAACAATCTTTTTATTAAGGACCTGACTGCAACCACTTGGTCCTTCCTTTTTTTTCTGACATTAATGGTGTTGGGGACTTGGGATGATATAGGGCCGATCCCATTCCTCCTTTGTGAGAAACAACCCTTGCTCTAAAAGCTTTTGGACCGTTACCTTGGTTGGGCCACCATTCTTATCAGCCCCTAAACATTGAAGAATCTCGATACTTGGATTGTAGAAGTTGGCTTCTGTAACGTTAACTGTGGGGAGGAATGACCGTGACTCGGCCTCTACCATCTCCTAAACCCCTGGTCCTGTTATAGACAGCTACTTGTTGGTGTAAGGTGGATGGCACAGAGAGACTTTGATGAATCCAATCTCTACCCAATAAAGCTCCATAAGTGGAGGTACTGTCTACCACAAAAAAGGCCAGCGTAATTTGTTTGGAGCCGAAGTTGACTTTTACTGGTAGAATTCTATGAGTCCTAGTGATAGCTCCTGAGAAATTGAAAACTGTGAGATTTGTGGAGATAAGATCCTCCTCACCCTTACACATTCTCTTCATCTGCTTGTATGGGAGCACGTTGACCGCAGCACCGCCATCAATCAAAACCCTCTTGAAGGGTACTCCTTCCAGATGAGCAGTTACATATATGGGTTTGAGATGCTTGGCCATGACCAGACTAGGGCGAACAAACACCATCTTATCCGAGTAAATCTTCTCAAGCTTTTTCTCTGATCTTTCGGGCAAACCTGTTTGACTAGGTTTCCTTGGTTTTGTTTCTTCAACACTGACATGTGCCATCATTAGTTCTGCCGCTAAGTAATCACCTTCCATCGTGGGAGGCTAATCATGCTCAGCACGAAACATGGCTGATAAAACATATGTCATGTTTACGTGGAAATCGCTTGGTTTAAGTAACTCTTTTCCCTTGCCCCCAATATTGTTGATAAACTCTTCTAACCAAGCCTGTGCCTCTTCAGGCAACACTAACTCAAGTAACCTTTCTTCCTAGGTCATGCCAAAGTTTAGCATTGGTCCAGGAACTTCGTAGATATCATCCATCAACAATGGTGCGGCCAAGCCTCTCTCGGGCGAAATGGTTCCAAAGCAGATTGGTTCCGGACTCCATCTTGGGGTAGGTATCATTATCATATCTTCTTGAGCTCTCTTTAGGATCCTATATTTCCCAGGATGGGGATTTGGCAGCACATGGTTTCCTTCCCCTTCATTCTTGCTATTTGCCTTTTGCACTTCTTTCTTGCTTCTCCACTGAGGTTGATTTTTCTCCTCGTGAAAGACACTTTCAAGCTTTACATTCTTTGAGGTTTCCGAGGCAATAGGAATTTTTAATGAATTCATGTAGGCTTTATGCTGCCTTTAGACCCTCTTGATCATAGATGCTCTCGTTTCTTTGACAGGCTTCTCGTCGTTCCCAATTATATACCATTTATGCCCGCGTCAGGCAAGACTGGGTGTACTATCCTCCCATCCCTACCGGTTTATCTTGGCTGGAGCTGCTTCACCTTCAACCATCTTGGTACCTTGGCCTCCTTATCCTCCATTTCTTCTGAAGCTTCGTAATTCCTGAATACTTCTGATAAGTTTTTGGACTAGGAGTCTCCACCCAACCTCTGGAAGACGTTCTGAGAGGTTTCTTTTTCGGCTGCCTGCATGATGCTTATGCATTTTTCATTTTCTTGTTCTACCCTCATTTTGACCAACTCTCGATCAATAATAACTCCGGCCACAGATACCTCAAGTTCACATTCGCATTGGCACTTGCTATATAACACTACTCCCTTGATTATGGTGGCTTTAGGCTTTTCGGGCAGCTTGATAGCTCCCTCAATCAGCCTATCATTTGGCCTTCTTTTTGCCTTTACTTCCCATGTAGCTCTTCATTTTCCTTTCTCCACCCATGTTAGGTTGATCATGTTTACTGGGGCTTGTAAAAAATGATCAGCACCAGTTATTGCATTAGTTTGAAGTTCTCCCAATGTTTGCTTTATTTCTAGCCCGCATTGCCCCTTGTCATTCCAAGACAAGGGGTCAGATAATTCTAGTTTCCTGATCTCATTCAAAACTATCTGGCTGGCTCCGGTTTCTTTCTTGTTCTTTTCCTTATTCCCTTCTTCTCTGGGCAAAGGGAACAAGGAAACAATTGGTTCCTTCATAGGGTTGGTCTCATTTACTACCCTTCCAACATGATTATTCCCTTAGGTAGAGTGTTCCAGATCTGGCCTCCTTTGCCGATTTATGGAATAGTTCCTGTCCATTTCTTCTTTAGCTTCCCAAGAGTTTCTTTCCATGTTTAGAGAACTCCTCTCTAGGCTTCTAAAGATAGCCATCATGGTGGCCTGTAGATCTTCTTTTGTGACATTTTCTTCTGATTTCTCAGAAGTGGTTGGGCTTCCTGTCAAGACAGGTCCTTGTAAATCTTCGGGGAGATTTGTCATGCTAGATCTCAATGTGTGCTAGGGTGGCTTTTGTATTGATCCCCACTTAAAGGTTTGTTCCTTCCTTCGTCTTCTTGGCATACGAGATTAGGTCTCACCGAGCGTGCCAAAGCTATGTTCGGGCAGGAAATCTGGCTGGCAGGCGTCCCTGGCTCGAGCACACAGCTCCCCGAGGAGTTAGCACTTTGGTTGGTTGTCTGGCTCCTGCTTGTCACAATACTGCAAGAGGATGACAAAGTTAGTTCCGAAAGGTGCCTTTCCAGGGCCTTTGGTATAGGCCTGGAGGCTCACAATCAAAACCAACTAAGTGCATAGACATGCCATTGCCATCTCAGTATGGCAGATGTAGAACAAGTGTATTTAAGCAGATTACTTGCGCCCCAAGTTATTCTGACTTCTTGTTATCAAAGAATTGTCGTAGATGGGTTAAATCTACATTAAGTTCTTTTCTATGCCTTGGGATCAAGGACATTTGCTTATCTTGTATGCTTTAAAGGGTGGAGGTCCAGATCTGGTTAAGTGGTCCGTTTTAGTTCATTTTTAATCCCCAAATGACAGTGAAAACATTAAGTGAACCAAATCTGAGAGCTAGGAGAGCTTTGAACCATTAAAGGACCGGAAATGACTTGAATATATATCAAAGGACACATGATACGCTAGATCTATCAATTAAAAGACAAAACAAAGAGAGTCGGGCAAGATTTAACCTTGTCGGGTAAGGTTGAATCTTGTGCAGCTTCTCTTCTTTGTGATTACAAAGGTTTGTGAGCTAAAAAGGGGGTGATTGGTAAGCAAGGCGAACATGAGAGAATCGATACTACTATGGTTGAGAGAGTAGCAGAGCTATTACATAAAAGAAAAGATGGCTTTTGCGAGGGCTGATCCTGAAAAGGATTGAGGTTTGGGGGTTGACTACAGCTTCATAGATGCAAATTTGGCTTGAGCAGAGTTTGTGTATTTTTTTGTTTGATTGGTTGAGTGTCCTTGTCTTGGGTTCTCTTCCTCCTTTTATAGGCAAATTAGCTCACTGTAGCTTTCTGCCCTTGCCTGAAAGCAGTTGGAGGTAATGAGCCATTGACACTTTATTTACATGTTTTGCCCTTCAGAAAGTGCTTTTGGGCTGAGAGTTGATGGATTTCTATCGGTTGTCACCTCCATGTAGGCCACTAGCCCTTACATTAATGGGGAGCCGTCATTTCGTCTTGGGCTGGACGTCTGGGCTTGGTGCTGGGCTTCGGGCAGGACCATGTCTCTTGAGCTTCTTTTGAGCTTCTCCTCCTTCAAGCCCAAAGTTCAAATATTAACCCAAACAGAACCTTTCTCTTTTCTACTGAGAACAAGTTGTAGCTGTATAAGTGGTGATTCATGTGATATAGTGTCCGTGTTTGCTTTTCAGTTTTCACTTGATTAAGTACTTGCTTATCTTTTCATCATTTCAGCAAGTGCTTATGTACCTGGACAATCTTCAAACAAGTCTGGTATGTATCTTTTTGCCTTTTTAAATTTCTTTAATTGAAAAGATGTGCCATATTTTTCATATTTATTATAAATTTGCCATTAACAGTTATTTAATTATTATTATTTTTTTTTTTTTCACTTTAACAGCTTCTGCAAAACCTACTTTCAAGCATATTCCTAAGGTGGGCTTTTTCAGCTCTTGTGCTAAATGATTGGGATGTATATATTAAGATTTCGGTGCATTGTAAGTTAATCCAAAAGTGTTGGCTGATTATATGTAAGTTATATATTTGATCGTTCTTTATACTTAGCCCAATAGTTAAGGCTTTGAGATTTAATACCTTCTAAATAGTGCTTTAGGCAAAGACCAAGGTCGATATGAAACCTCTTGGTATGTCCATTTGGTTGAAGCTAAGGCCTAGTTGAATGAGTATTTTGAACTTATTGATAATTGATTTATGGGTAAATTACATAGTAGCCCCTCAAGTTTGAGGTCTATTACAACCTCATACAATATCTTTAAAACATTTCACTTTCATACCTCATGTACTAGCAACCCCCCACCCCCCGCCCCCGCCCCCCCTCAAAACCCA
>JADOBS010303714.1:0-22756 GCA_015708375.1 Cydonia oblonga | reverse complement strand
GGTTGGTTTGACTGTATCAACCAGGGGTGGTTGCTTTGACTGTATCGCTACTCGTACGAATCGTCTTTGCCCTGACTTGGCAACATATATATGCTACTAACCCCATTGAAGAAGCTTCCATGAGACTGCAGTAATGAAATCGGTCGCTAGCACCTTCGTCCATGTGGTCCTAACTTGAACTTGTAAGCCTGCATTTCCACGGAGAGACGAGGACACATCATAGCGTTTAGCTACGAACCCTGTGGAAAAAAAAAAACCCACCATGAGAATACAGTAGGAAAATCTGTTTCAAGCACACCTGCATTTCCATTGGAGACATAAGAACGTGCCCGTCTTGAGCAATATCTCCGAATTGCTCGGTATATCCAAGCATATCCGTGTTCTCATGTAAAAGATTTAAGGAAGTAGCTCTTGCATTCAATACTGCAAGGTCCTTGAACATGTAAAAGAGATTCACAGCCTCATCAGCAAACCTAGTGCACCCTGATCTGCCCTTCCGACTATATAAAGAGTCCCAGTTCTGTCTCTGTAAGATTAAAGCAAACCTAGAAATCTTCGAGAGGTTGCTGAGTGTATTCTAGAGGTTGGTGAACCTTAAAACTTACAATATGCAGATCACATGGTAAGGAAGCGGCTAAGGGGGCGAAAGATCGTGGTGGTGGCTGTACTGATAATACCTCTGGCTTCTTGGCAATCCAAATTTCCTCTGATTCGAACCAACATGCACATTACTTGTAAGGGTAACATGCTCGTATCAAGCCTGATTTAAGAACCAAACAAGCCTCGGAAATTTTAACCTTTACACATGGGTAAAATCAGACAGAATTTGAATAGAAATTTCGATTTCGAAACCCTAAACCCTGAATTGAACTCGAGTCCAATTGGCACGAACATATTCGGAAACAATTCCTTCATAAAAGTTACTTTTAGATATCTGATACAAATGCATTACAAAAATGTTGCCTTTAAGGTTGCCGAATAAAAATGTTGCCTATCTGTTCTTGTAGCTCAATTATGCAATACGCTGGTTAACCAAAATAATTAAACAAAACATACCAGCATGAACACGAGCAGCAAGCAAAAACCAGGAAGCAAGCTCTCTCTTGAAGATTATAAAATGATTTCCTCCTGTACGCTAACGTTAAGAGTCTTATTTGGGAGAACGATGCTGTTGATCACCACAACTTCATCTTCAACTGTCACCTCTTCTCCTGCCAAAAGAAGAAAAAAAGAGGGCTCTTCAAATTGGTCAACTGAATGAAAATTTTCCTTGCACATCAACAGTGATAAATTCATAGAAGAAAGAAAGGAGAAACCAGGCGTGCATACCAAGGATGGTAATTCCAAGCTTTGCGTTGTAGTCTCCGTCAGCCTAAACCAGTCAGTTAAGTTTTTAGTTAGTAAAAAGAATGAGGAGCAATCCGCACAAGTTCAGAGAAATCTATAACTTAACAGAAACGGTATGTTACCAGTTTCATTCACTAATCATGCAACTACATCCAACAATAGCATTTACCTGAACACGCGACCACTTTCCAATACACGACTTCCATCCAACAATAGCATTTATAACAACTGCATTTTCCTGTCATGACACAGAACATTGAAAAGTTCGGACAAATTCACAAAAGCATCCCTAATACACAAAAGTTCTTGTTTATATATCAATATACCAACTTCAATACCTTGATTTCCACGTCGTCCAAGACAATGCAATTTATAAGCCTTACTCCTGCACCTACACGTACATTTGCTGAAAGAGACACATCAGGACCAATCTGTGCGCGCAAAAGTAACTCATGAGTTAGAAGGAAATGTGGAAGAAGGAAGCTCTAAGTAATGATTGTGCTGCTGCCTCCACCATATTCACTACCCTACTTCATCCAATATTTATGTACAATAACATGCAACTGCAAATAAGGATAGAACAAAATAGTAGATGATGATATGGAACTGGAACTACCTTAGAAGTTGGATGTACTTTTGCCGATGGATGAACATAAACATCACCAACAATTCTAGCATTCTTGGTACCATCTCCACTAGCTAAATGATGTTCGGAGTTAATTCGGAATTGAGAAAGATACAAACTCGAACATTTCAAAGACATTCTGTTACAGCAAACAAAGATTAGCATAAGGCAAATGATAATAAAAGTTTAAGGAAAAAGACAAAAATAAATGAAGCTATTAGGAAAATTTATGCTACCCTGGAGTCTTGATCTGTTCCCAAAAATCCATGGTCTCATATGTATACAGTTTCTTCTTTCCAGCAAGAGGTGACAAAATATCTTGATCCAATCTAACAAAATCTGTGGGAAGAGTCCTGTTGAAAGGAGTGTATATCGATATTAAAAGTGACACACTCTGAATTTAAACCAATAACACTCTTTGTAAACGCACATTATATTGCCTTCATGCCACAAGAGATGACATTCCCGGGGATTTCAAACAAATGTTCCTTCTTCTAGTACTAACAAAGAAAGATCTTAACTTATAAATGGGTATTCACAATGGATATAATCCGGACAAGCGGTAAGCATTTCTCAGAGTGAAACGAGGGAATTTAAATGAAAATAGCTATAAATTCATTATTCAAAGTAAAAGCATGCAACCAGGAGAAAGAGGCCAACCTTGTTGCGGACTGGAGGGCTTCAAAGCTGGAAACACGACGTAAATTAGCTGCAATTGTCAAATACAAATTCAGACTCCCAGAAGAGGAAACCAGGGAATTCAAATGAGAAATAGCTATAAGCTCATTATTCAGATATGGACAAACGTTGATGAATGCTGCATGGATATTCATTTACATCATGATCCAAGCTTCATGACATGATTTGAATATTCTATGGAGTTCCCTTACATCCAAGGTTTGTTGGTATACTAAAGTACTAACATCTATCAAAATGTCTCGTTTACATCGAGTTAGTATCTCGCCTAACAATAAAATAAATGATTCATTCACTGTGAAATTCATGCATATTTACTTCATAGGGATAAAAGGAAATAGGAAAAGCAATACGTGTTGAGGCAAAATTTGTTATCAATAATTACAAATCAAGTAATATAATAACTTTAGAGCCAGAATTTGATCCCAAGTGCAAACCAATCCACAACTATAATGCCAGTAAAAAAAAGACCAACCTCTGCCTTCTCGGTGACTGGAGACTTCTTGAATGGCAGTAAAAATATCTGGAGTAAATACATATACACCACAGTTGATCAAATCGCTCACCTGCATTTAGAAAATAGATAACCCTTACCAAATGTGGCCGGCAACAAGCAAATTAAACAAAGAATTGAGATCATGAAGCATCAACTAAACAAACAATTTCCGAACATTAACTGCATCATGTACGTACAAAAGTCTCTGGCTTCTCAGTATAATGCAATAGTTCTTTGGTGGCAGGATCAGCAACCAACTCCCCAAACTGGTTTGCAGATTCCGCAGAAACCTACATATGAACCCAAAAAACAAAGAATAGCATGACAAAAAACTAAGAAGAAGAGCATCAGCTATATGGAGCAGAGTTGCACCATCATCCAACAATTCCAGCCGTCCGTCAACAAACTAACCTTAATTACTAACATTGTACCTATTCCCTTATATCTTTTATGAGCCTCTGCAACAACAAACAACAACAAGAAGCAAAAAAAACAATTACTTTCTCGAAGTCTTATTTATAAATCCAAGCAATAAAATTTTCGTTAACATACACGAACATGGAAAATAAAACTCACCAAGCATGTCTACAAGTGGAAAACTGCAGCAAACATCACAATTCAGCAAAAAGATATGAGACTGTTCCACAGACACAAACACAACATTGTTAAGCAAATCTTAGCACACACATAACAGTGGAAAATGGAGACAAACGAGCATTAAGCATAGAGTTCGAACCGGGCTGTCTTCCATGATGATATCTCTGTAGTAATAAAGTCCACCGGCGGAGCCGTGAGGCTTGTCCTCTCTCAAGTACCTCACTGGCACTTTGAGCTCATTGGAAATGGAAGACACATACAGTGCGAATTCTTTCTCTTCATAGAATCCAACCAAATAGATTTGAGCTAAATTGGGTATCTGTAACATAAAATTAAGCATTCAATTCTTGCTATTGAATTGGAAATCCAAATTCTTTGATGGGATTTTGGTTAAAGATTGAAAAGCCAAAATCCAAACGCTAAAAGCCAGAAGCCAAAAGCCAACCTTTTTACAAGCTGAAATGGGGTGGTGCACCATGGCCTGCCCGGCCAATGGGAACAGCGGTTTCGGAGTGTTGAATGAAAGAGGCCGAAATCTAGTCCCTGCCCAGAAACTCAAACGCAACAAAAATCAGAAAAATTCAAGAACAAAAATTGAAGGAAAAGATTAGGAACTGTACGAAGAGTAGTACCTTTGGTGGGCCCGCCCACCATGATTACAGCGACTACCTTCTCCTCCATGACTGAAACGGAACCCCTAGATCTTGAGCTGGACTGGAGATCTCAGCTCCACGGAGACGAGCTGAAAGTTTGAAGCTTTGGAGCAGGTGGGGGTTTGTTATTGATTCACTGTCCAAGTTTATACTGTTTAAAAGTACTTTTGCTGACTTTTGGCTTCTGCGGTGAGACTTGCGAACTAATCATAATTTTGATAAAATCGGAACCGAAGGGAGATTTACTTAAACTGAACACCCTTTACGACGTCGTTCGGCGGATGCTCCGCTTTTGTGCACGTGAGGGATTTTTAAGTTGGGTAAGAAATGGAACATTTCGTAGAAGATCCTCTTTTTTTTCTCACTTGTTTCGAATCTTCATTCGTAGATTAAGGTAGTTTATAATATACTAGTTGCTATCAGTTATCTAGTAATTTAATTTAGTGATAATTCTCGTTTCAAAATTAATATAAAGTGAATTGTGCATAGCCAAATTATAACTCTTCTTTTACACTTAAATTTCTCTCGTAATATAAATTATATTAAAATATCGTTTTAATATGAACCACAAACTACATTGTCTGCAAAAAGAAATGTACATATCCAATCCACCCAACAAAACCATCGCCCTTTGCACGTTTCTTTACATGCCCAAACACAATTACATTCATTAGCCACACAAACATGAGCCACCATTTCTCATGAGTGGAGGGAATAAAGATGTGCGCCCATATTCAAGCAGAGAAAGATTTGGTATCACAAAGTTTATAATGTCCGACAAAATATTTTCTCAACTTGAATATGTACACGAAGAAGTCCCCGAACGATGGCAAAAGAGGCGCAGGAGAGTCCATCTAGAACTACCAACATGCTCCTCATTTGACAGCGATGAGAAGGGGTAAACGAGGTATTGTCTCGATGTGGCGGTGGTGGGTGCGGTGGAGAAGGTGGTAGGTATAGTGGTGGGGGTGGTGGGACGTTAGGGGAGTGAGAGGTGGCGAGGCATGTGCTGGTGGTGGTGGTGGTGATTGGCCATGTTTGCTGATTTTTTGTTGGGTTCGAGATTGTTAGAATATTGAGTTAATCACAAAGTCAATGACGGTTGCTGGGTAGCAAACTGTTCGAGGGAAGGAGCCTTTTTCTCAGCAGGATCTATGGAGTGCTCAGTCCATTGAACCAAACTTGCATCTATCAATCGGAGAAATTTTTCATTGTAATCCGAACACTGGTGGTACATCATGTGTTTTTATATAAGTGATGTGAAATTTTAATATATAAGTAATTAACTTTTTAACACACATATCCCCAAATTTATATAATGATACATGATGTACCATTCCGTGTTCCGGTTACATTGAAAAATCTCTAGGGGGATGGGAGGCTGTGGACCGTTGGATGTTTACTTCTTCATTTGACGGGTCAAATCAAATGCCTCTAGAATCTTGAGTGAGTGTCTGCAGATTCTTTGGACTTCAAATGTTTTGGGCTTTGGGTTTAGTTAACTTCTGGGCCCATAGTTGGTTAATGGCCCTCTCCAGTTTGAAGCTTTCTCTATTGCGCATAAAAAATGCATGCACACGTTACACAATCAAATATACAGTCATGCTCAAGGTCCTCAAAATGAAGACATGGGAGGTCCAACTTAAATCTATGAATTATTAGAAAACTCATTTTCTTATTTTGTTTTATTAAGCTGTCAAATATTTTAAGACATTGATTTTTTTTTCTTTATAAACAAACGACATTATTTGCACTAAGGGGCTGAGAGAATGGGTTAAACCTCACAATGAGCTAGCAATAATATGGTTCAAATTCGTTTTTGGCGATAATCGAACTTAGGCATTTGGTCCTTACAGGTCCTACTCATCAAACATATCCTCATCATGTGAGAGATTGTATTCGGTGCTAGTGAGCGTGTACAAGCCTCCTGGTGTTTTCTTGTTCGTGAAGGTATCGTTGTTGCTGCTTTGCTGAGATGGCTTCGATGAGTTCTACTACTACTGATCAATTTTTCTACGTTATATCATGGTGTTTATTGTTGCAGTCTAAGCCTCTTACAATTTAGCAAAATTATTACAAATTATCTGTTTATTTGTTACAGTTGATTAACTAAATGACTTTAGTGCTCATAAATTTTTCGCATATATAATATAAACAATTTCAATTATAAGCTCTAAATTTTGTAAATCAAGAGGGTGTGCCGTCAACCGTGGGCCTCAAAGCCTCATCCCTCTCTAGTTTTGGTTTTGTCAAGGGACGGGTTGTCATGTCCATCGAGGAATGTAAATTAAGGTTAGGCATGTTAACTACATTGTAAAAGATGAAGAATGGTACAGAGGAAGAGAAAGCATTGGTAGACAGAAACCAGAGAGATTATATTGATTAATTAGAGAAAATGTATACAACTGAATTTAAGGAAATGATAGCTATACAATCTCTTATATAGCCACATAACCCAATTACAATAATACCCTTCTAACTATATTACAATAATACCCTTCTAACTATATTACAATAATACCCTTCTAACTATATTTCTGTTACATTAGTTATTAATTAAGGCAGAGCTTAACTCCGCCTACCTTTCTATTGGTGCCCTTATAGCCAGGTTAGTAGTGCTTCAGTGTGTTGCAAGACTTGTGTGGGAGCATGTTGTGTTACGTTGCATTGCCCTGTTGTTAATTTCTTTTGCCTTATCTGTGCTTATAATGAGAATCTCAATTGACCAAAAAAAAAAATTCTGTAAATCGGACACTGAAATACCTTCTCAAGCATTCCTCCACTTTGGGAGTCCCCCTTCTATCAGAGTATGCATCCATACATTTAACCTCTTTCTTTCGTTAGTAGGCCATCTGATTTAGGGGTGGGCACGGGTCGGGCCGCACCCATTTTTGAAGGAACCGGACCGGACCTGGGTTTAAAAGAAACGGGCCGGGCCGGGTACATCATATTTTAATACAGGAATCGGATCTAACCCGGCCCGTTTCAAACGGCCCGGTCCGGGCGGGGTCCACGGGTTTTTTTTTTTTCTGTTTGAGATTGATGCAGAGCTCCAGAACCCAGCATACCCCTCCCTCTAGATCTTCTGCTTTCTGCAAAAATGGCTCAGAAGACATTTTTCTACTTGGCCTTTTTCTCAACATTATTCACACTCACTTCACTCTTTTGCATCCTAAGCGAATCCGACCCCTTAACTCCTCCGCCTTCTCCCTCCACTCCACCCCCACGAAGCGCTCTTCAATTCCTAACACAAGGACCACAAATCCCTCACCCTAATCAGACTCGACCGCGACTCGGTCCGAGTCAACTCGCTCCATACCAAGCTCCCACTGGCACTCCAGGGGATCAAAAAATCAGATCGCGACGGCGGTGATGTCGGGGTGGTGGAGGAGATAACTGATAGAGTGTGGGTGGAACCGTAGAGGGGAGGAGACGACGCACGCGAGACGGCAAGAGATGTAACCAAGGATAGAACATCTGCATCTAGCAACCTGGGAAAACTTAGGGATCTTTATGGGGATGTAAGTGACCAAAAAGGTGAAACCAGTATGGACAGGATTCCCAGGGGAGATGGTGGTGGTGAAGAGGTAATTAGACTTGGCGGTTCTCGTTGGAAATAACACGGGGAGAGAGAGAGAGAGACTATGAGGGAGAGAGATCGAGAGGGAAGAAACTGAGAATCGAGTCAACAGATCCGAAAGGGAGGACTGAGGAGAGGAGAGTATTCGAGAAGGTTTGAGAAAATAGGAGAGGAATGGGAAAATGTTACAAAATGGCGGTCCGGGTACCCGTTTTCTTACACTTTTGGAACCGGCCCGCCCCTAAAATTTCAAAGTCCCGCCCCGCCCCGCCCCGTTTCTCTTTTTAAAAACTAGGAACAAGCCCGTACCCGCCCCGAACCACGATTACCCACCCCGACCCGCAGTTCCTATACCCGTTTGCCCACCCTTAATCTGATTGACGTAAAGTCGCAAAGAAAACATAATGCATGTCGACATGCGATATGTTTCGATTGACGTAAAGAAAACATATATAAAGAAGCATTTTTTTTTATCTTAGGTGATGTTGACGAGCTGATCATGAAACAAAAAGTCACTAGTTACAATCCCAATTCCATTTTAAATTTCACCACTTCACGTTAATTTAAATTATCTTAAGCTTTCTTTCCCAATTTAGATCTGATTAAACCTGTGCGGAAACAGACACCCAAAACAAATTAAAGATATAAGCCAAACTAAGTCTATATATGGTATGGAAATATAAAATAAATAATTACTTATAAGTGGCGTTTAAGTGAAAGTAACCAAACATCATGAGAGTGATTCTTTTGTAATTAGCACTATTCCAGAGCTCTACTTCAACTACTATCGGTTGGTTAAACTTTCGTGCGTGAAAAATATAAATTAATTTATTTCTTTATAAATTATAGTCTGTTTCTTGTTTGCAATGCAATTAAAAGTACAGTTAAATTTATCGACGACATATTTCCAACCATTTTGCTCACATATTAATAATTGTGAGATTAAAGACGTATTGACGTATCAACAATATCAACATATTAAAAAATGTAATTAATCGCAATGTAGCCAATCTAATTATGTATGATATTTATCCACATCCAAGAAAGTGTGCGCACTCATGTCTCGATATTGCTTTGCATACGTGTGTCAACTCAACCATAGGAGAATTTAAGATTTCAAAACTACAGTTCTCTTAACTCGATCCATTGTTGTCCCTGTCGTTCCCTCCTGTAAAGATTATCATGTATAGCTAGCTCAACCATGAACAATTCAAAAGTAGCCAGGGTACCATTAACAGGCACTCATGTCTTGAGAAAAAAAAATGATAACAACATTTATTTTTCCTAAAATCAAATTGGAATAAGGATTTCTACGCGTGGACTTGATTTTAATTTAGTAGGTTAGAACACAGATAATTTTTTTTTAATACTGAGAATACAAGTCACATGGTGTTATAATTGATAGGAAATAGTAAAGTCATGGACATGCTCTCTTAGTACTGACGGTTTGTTTTATTTCTATCTCTCCAACATCTTTTGCAACAAAAGCTAGTGGTTTCCATAAAGAAATCAAGTGCTATCCATCGTTGCATGCCACCCAAATGAAAAGTTTTAAACTACTCCTCGAACCACTGAAGAACCTTCATGCTCCCTCCATCTGTCAATATTTCCCAGACTATATCTTCAGCTGGTTATCTTTTACTTAATTTTTAAATTCTTTTGATTTTCTTAGTTTCTTCCTAGCTAAAACTTATACGTAGTAGCCATCCTCGTCAGCTACCACTGCATATATATACAACTGTATCTTAATGAAGTACATGTGCATGTTCGTCTGCAGTTGTGTGTGAACTGTGTGTCTGCGTATGTCGGTTGTGTGTCCCTGTGTGCCATCAGCATGCTTTGCCCTTCACACAGTAACGCATACTGATGAATTTGTCTCTTAGTTCAATTCCCAAACGTAACGCATCCAAAAATCAAACGCACTCATAACTTTATTGCTTTTGTTGCACTAATTGTGTGGATTTTCGACACACAAAAAGATCAACAAATCGTAACACACTGAAAGGATAGAACCGACCGGTTTGGCAAGAGAAATGTGAAAACGTCAAATAGAAACCCTAAAATTAAAAATGGTGAAAGTTGCATCATTATTGATGTTGATTGGACACTCAGTCAAAAGTGTTTTCTCCGTAGGATAAAGAGGCTGCTTTCTGATCATCTTGGGATCTTATCTTGTGGTAGACTGATAGTGGTAGTACTATTAGGGTATATTTTTACTCATTATTCTCAAGTGATAATTTTCATCAGCCTTTTATTATTGTTTGATAAATTTAAATTATAAAATTTATGTTTATTAACTATATAAACCTCAAAATTTAAATTTTTTTTTACAATAATAAATAAAGGTGAGCATCACATTCACTTGAGGCAGAGATAAAAATATGGGGTTTTTGAACTTTAATCCTTAAAGAAGATTAAAATTTAAAAAAAACTTGGTGTTAGATTGAATATTGATTTTAGTCCCTAATGTGTCCTTAATTCAAAATAAATAATGTGCATTTTATTTAATGTCTCCGATTAAATATTTAAATTTATTAATACACAAATTTTAATTTATTTTTTGACCAAAAAAGAGTTTTTTAATTTATTAATTTTATTTAACATTCTTCAAACTTGAAAGACTCAAGTAATGTACCTAGATGTTAGTATCGAAATATATTATATTGAACTAATATATTTATATGTTAGTACCGAAATGTATGTATCTAAATATATGCACCAAAATGTATTAATTTTAAATTAATGTACCTAAATGTGCGTACCGAAATGTATACACTGAAATATTAGTACCGAAAATGTATTATATTGAATTAATGCACCTAAATGTTTGTATCGAAATGTATGTACAGAAATGTGTGTACCTAAATGTATGTACCGAAATGTATTATAATGAATTTAATATACCTAAATGAAGAAGATAAAGTACATCGAAATATATTGTCTAACAAAAATTAGTTTATCTAAATGTTCACAACAAAATATATTACGATGAATGAAATGAAAATAAAAATTATAATGAAATAAAATTAATACATTAAAAATTAGAAAGAAAAAGATAAATATTTAAAAAATAAATATATAATTAATAAATGAGATTATTAATGTATCAAGGAACTAAAATTAGATTTTGATCTTACTCATGGTTTTAATCTAAAAGTCATCTTTACCAAGAATTAAATGAAGTTTTCTATAAAAATATTCCCCTCAATTACATCACTTACTTTTAGTATTGAATCTATTATGCTCACAAGTGTGTCCCATGCATGTTATTGTTTGTGAAACGTTTACTTCAGATTATTAATATTGATATAAAATGTATATGATATGCCAAATTATCTGACAATATAAGATGTTGATCTTATCATGTAATTGTTCATGTTGATTATTATTACTTGTTACAGATTCACAATCCAACATATCAACACATGCACACATGAATTTGGAGAAATAAAAACATTGTTCCGTAAGTTAGTTTTATTTACTTAATTTTCATTTCTCATAAGTTATTATTATTTTTAGAAAAATAAGTGATTGTTTTCAGGGTGTACTTACATGTGAAATAGTCTCATTTATTATCGTTCATCAACTATGATCTTGTAGAATTATGACCCCTTGTATTAATTAATGAATAAAGTTATAATATAGGGTCATAATAATCTATATTGTAAAAGGACTAATGTACCAATTATAATTAATCAACCTTGTCTATATAAAAAATAAAAAAAAAATTTATCGCAGAGAAGATTCCGAATTTAGGGAATCTATTCTAACACGTCTACAATGTAAGTTTGGCAAATGGTTAAATAAGTTACTTTTAGAGCATCTTTAAAGGTGATGTCAAGAATGAATTAATAAGTTTGGTAAATGGTAAAATAAGTTTGGCAATTGGTTAAATAAGTTTGGCAATTGGTTAAATAAGTTTGGCAAATGGCTAAATTGGATTAGTAGTTCCTGTGGTGACAGGATAACTGAAAGATAGCTCCGTGGTGGAAAAAATAGGATTTAAACATTCGTGATGAATTCCGTTAGGATTTAAGTCCGAAATTGAAATTTCCGTCAACTCCCCGTGAACTCATTCAGCCATCATAACCAAAAGGGATCTGCTACTAGATCGCGTGGGGATGTTTGCCCAGGTTGAAACTCAAGTCCGAACCAACTTTTCAGGATCTTCTCAACCAACTTGCAGCCCTCCTTGTCACCCAATTCCCAGATCTTATCTATACCTAGCATAAAAATTACAAACCTAAAAATATATTTAGAAAGATAAAAACTTGTTTTTTGAAGGAAAAATAAATACTTAAGATAAATACCTGCAGAGTAACGGCAGTATCCAAACAAAAACCTGCAAACACCAGAAAATAAATAAAATTTGAAAATCCTGCAAAATCCCAAAATCAAAACCAGAATATTAATATCCCGGCACAAATCCAAAATATGAACATAAGAAATGGGTTCGAACTTTTATTCGCAGCTGCCACTAATGCGAATTTTTATTTTGTTGTTTAAATCTTGCTTTCCTCTGAATTTTCCAGTTTGTTTACCTTGAGGCTTGCGTACTCGGCCATGCTTGGAGACCTACATTCTAATGCGCTTGAAGATTTTCAAGTGAGGCTGGAGCAATCGTTGAACAAAGGAGAAGGTTTTGCTTCATCTATTTATTCCTGTGCTCAGTCTTCTATGTGAGTTTGAGAAAGGATGTGCAGGTAATAGAATTTGTTTAGCTAATACTTCAAAGATGTTTGATTGCAATTTGAACTCGTTATCTGCATTTGAGCGTCAACGTGGGCAAACATCCCACGCCAATTATAGCAGCCACATCCCTTTTGGTTATGAAGGCTGATGGGTTAACGGAAAGTTGACGAAAATGTTAATTTTCGGTTTTAAGCTTAACGGACTTCACCACAAGGGTTTAAAATTCAAGGTTTTTTTTGGCACATGAGTTATCTTCCGAGTACCCTATCACCATGGGAACCATTAATCAAATTTAGCCATTATAATTAATCAACCATGTGTATATAAAAAACAATTATCACAGAGAAGATTCCGAAATTAGGGAATCTATTCTAACATGTCTATAATGTAAGTTTGGCAAATGGTTAAATAAGCTACTTTTAGAGCATCTTTAAAGGCGATGTCGAAAATTTTATGTGGACTGTTTTGACAAAAAAAGTGATTTCTAGTTCCAAAGGAGATGTCAAAATTTTACAGAAATTGATATTCTTCACTTTTTTGCTGCCAAATTTGAAGCAACTTTTTTTTTTGTTTTATTTTAATCATGGGCATATATATATTTTTTCTTTTCCCTGATTGATTATTTTATTATTAAACTCTAACCCATTTGATTTTCTGAATAACAAAAAAAATATTTTAATTTAACATCTCAATTAAAATAAAAGATTTTACAAAATATTATTTTGTTACATCAACTCTAAAATGAAATTTGACATTTTAATTTCACATCTCCATTTGCACATCGTCTTAATTACTTGCATGAAAGTATCCTATTTATTTATCATCCACGAACTCTATATGGTTTACATTTACATAATTATCTAGTTGGAACTTGGAATAACCTTGGGAATCTTCCATGTATCACTTGATTCGCATCACATGGAACACAAAGCAGGAGGGCTGGCCCATCCCACGTGTCAAAGGCTCCACGTGTTCCATTATGTGGCACATCCAGATATATTCAGTGGGATATCAAACAGTGAAAATTCAGAGACTGACGTATGAAGCTTATTTTGTTGCACCAGATCATTGCTTTCTTGGTCACGTCGCCATGATGACACCCTGCCCAAAACTGAAAAAAAAAAAAAAACATATTGGTACCCGTTTAACTTTGCTATCTCTTTCCATTCCCTTATAAATTAGTGCGAGCGTTGTTGGAGAGCTTAGTGATTAGCCGAGTGTATACCATTATATAAACACAACATTTCCACAAGTGTTTGGAAAAGGATGGAAAAGTATCGCCAATGATGATGAAGTTTGCATTATTGTTTGTTGGTGGGAGTATGAAAACAACAGTAGCAGCATATAGTAATCTCCAGATGATGACAGATTCATAGGAGAGCTCTTGTGGCTTACAGGTTTCCTTCTCTGATTCCCCCATAAACCCTAAATCCGAGCTCCGTGGCGATAGCTCAATTTTCTGGTAGCTTGGATCGCAGTGGAGGTTATATCTTAAAGGGATCACAAGCAGTCATCCTTTGATATAATTTTGGAACATCATGGCTGGATCAGGTGGAAAAAGACTCGGCAACTCTTGCATTCTTCTGATAGGTAATTAATCATACCCTAGACCCAATAATTACCTCATGATATGAGTTTTACCAGGCAGATGGGTTAATTTTTGTCTGTTTATTATTCATAATTATAGTGATCGCTGGGATGGAGAGATTTGCATACAAAGGAGTGGCATCGAATTTAGTTACTTATTTAACCGATGTGCTGCAAATGAGCAACTCTGCGGCGGCCAAGACGGTGAACAGTTGGTGTGGGTTCACATCCATGCTCCCACTCTTAGTTGCACCCCTTGTTGACTCTTACTGGGACAGATATCCCACCATCTTGGCCTCTTCTTTCCTCTATGTTGCAGTAAGTACACATTCACTTTGTTTCCTTCCTTTTTATTTTTTATTTTTTAGCAAAGGGATATCTGCTCTAATATTTACTAAAAGTGAAATTCAAATTCGAGTGCAAGAAGGTGTGTACACTACACTGATCAACTTATCTAACTAACATATACATTTACTTTCTTAGTTGGCTCCTAATATCAACGAACTTGGCCAATTGTCTTGATTGTAGGACATCATTAATAAATAGGAAAAAATCAAAAAAAATTTCCTGCACTTGTTTTTAGCATGGCTCTTTTACTAAAAATTTAAATGCTCACCAGAGATCATGCCCTTTTTTTATCCATCAAGATGTTGCTGATGATAGATTAACATGGAGTCTGAGTCATGTGCACTAATCTTCTTTCCATTAGAAATATAGTGGATTATATTATCAATGCCTCAAAATGTACTGTTGAAGAATATAAAGTCGCAAATTGCAAATTAAGTAGAATACAATATATAACTAAATATATAACTAGTGCGTTTACTATTAATAATATATAACTAGTGAGTTTACTATTACTAACCACATCGAGGTCTTTAGTGGTAAAACCTCCACACTGCTATCGTCCTTTGTGGTAAAATCTCCACACTACTACCATTTTTAAGACTTACGACATTTTTCTGATTTGGCCTCTCAGATTTGCAATTTGATTTACGAGAAATTTTGGCTCTAATGCGTAGGAAAGGTGCAACTATAAGCTCTTTTATGTATGGTTTTGCTTTTAGGGGCTTGTGGCATTGACATCAACAGCATTCACCCGGGCATCATCTGCTGCAAACAAAACAAGATCCAATTCATCATTTCTGTTTTGGTCTCTGTATTTGATTTCTGTTGGTCAAGGTGGATACAACCCATCTCTACAAGCATTTGGAGCAGACCAACTGGACGGTGAAGAGGAACTGCCTAGCAGCAAAGATGACAAAAAATCTAACAAAAAGAGTGTGTTTTTTCAGTGGTGGTATTTTGGTGTTTGCAGTGGCAGCCTCATGGGTGTCACTCTCATGTCCTACATTCAAGACACTTTTGGTTGGATTCTAGGTTTCGCCATCCCCATGATATCGATGGTTATATCCGTCGTGGTATTTTCCTGTGGAAGCCGAATCTATACATACAGAGAGAATGATCAGGCCATGGATTATAAGCCTCTTTTCAACATAGCTCAAGCCATCAAGGCAGCTGCATTAAAGCTAAGGAAATGCAGAATCACATTACCAAATGAAACTAATGTTACTGAGCTAGAGTAAGTTAACAAATTTCTAACACAATACTTTTTTTTGAAGTTTAAGAGTCCAGTTTACAATTATAGACATGATTTCCACACTCCATTTTTCTCTCCTGCCTTCCTCTTTTTTTTTTTTCTAGTCGTTGGATGGAATAAATCGAAGGTAAATCAAGGAACAGAATCATATGACAGAGTGCATAAGCAGAAAACGGGAGTGCGGTCAAAATCATATCTCCTTACAAATTACAATTACCGTGCATGAATTCTGCTGCTAATGCTATAAGTTTTGGCTGGTTTTGTATTATATAGGCTTCAAGAGAAACCGCTTTGCCATCAAAATATTAGCAGCACAGCGAGCTTGGTTGAGAATCCCAAAAGCGGCTTCTACGTGCTTGAAAATACAAAAGTGCTTTTGAGGCTTCTGCCAATATGGATTATGCTTTTGATGTTTGCAGTGATTTTCCAACAGCCTCCAACATTTTTCACCAAACAAGGCATGACAATGAAGAGGAATATTGGAAGCAACTTCAAGATTCCACCAGCAACTCTGCAAAGTGCTATTACACTTTCCATAATCCTCCTGATGCCTCTGTATGACAAAATAATGATCCCGATTACGCGTCTGGTTACGTGTAGCGAAAAGGGTATCAGCGTGATGCAACGGATGGGGATCGGAATGTTCGTTTCGGTCATAGCAATGGCCATTGCAGCGGTTGTGGAAACAAAAAGGCTCAAGATCAGCAGGGAAATGGAAATGCTGGGATCTCAATCGGAGACGGTGCCGTTAAGCATCTTCTGGCTGCTGCCACAGTACATTCTTTTGGGCATTTCAGACATTTTCACCGTTGTTGGAATGCAAGAGTTTTTTTACTCTGAAGTTCCGGGAAGAATGAGAACAATGGCCTTTGCATTGTACACTAGTGTTTTTGGGGTAGGAAGTTACCTGAGTACCGTTTTGATTGCAACAGTTGAAGCAGCTACAAGTTCAGAAGGAAGGCAGAGCTGGTTCTCTGATGACATGGGTGAAGCTAGGCTTGACAAATACTACTGGTTTTTAGCATCACTAAGTGCACTGAGCTTTGTGTTTTATGTAATTTTGTCTACGTGTTACACAAGTATGAAGGATCTGGATTTGGAAAATGAAACCTGTAAATAAAGCTTTTGTTTGAGTAATCGATTTTGTTCAGATGAAAATTTTCTCGTTTTGTTATTTAGTTTTGTGTCAATGATATTGTTTCATTCAAACTTTAATAAACTACTACAGTCCACACGCTATGTGCGACAATTTAAAACTAGTTTTGTGGGATAAGATTTTATTTTCTTTTGATTAGGTTTCAATTAGTTTAATTTTTTAATTTTTTAATTTTTTTTATTTCCTTCACTATCCTCAATATATATATACGTGTGTGTGTGTATGTATATATATTTATATATTACAAACTCGTCAAATTGTTTCAAGGTTAGAGCTACAAGGGAGAGTAATTGGGACTTCTGAGAAGTGGTTTTTCTTCCTCGGTCAGAAAAAGATTTTTGAGAAGGGGTGTCTTAAGTAATGCTATAGATCCAACAATCAATGAACACAACATGGGTGAATATCATAATCTTTATTCTTTAATCATTTAACTCTCAATATTATGCATACTGGTACAACTTTTATTTGTTTATTATTTTATAACATCTAAGTAGCTCTTTCTCTAAAATTTTGATGGACTCTCGTGAACTTTGATACTACATAACTCACCATGATACAATGAGGATCACTATTTTCACTTTCACCACACTGTGTCATCATCACTAGCTAACCATGACTATCCACACTATGCTATTCCTGACATTGCCACCATCGCTGCCAACGTCATCACCATTGTTGCCGCCAACACCATCACCTAATACCTCCACTCGTACTGACACCGCCACAATCATATCACTTTTTCTACCACCATCCTGTCATACTCATCATCACTGTACCACAACCTCCCACAACCATCTTTTCACTGCCATGCACCAACACGACCATGCACCATGATTGCCACCTATAGTACCACTATGTTACCTTGTCCGCCACCACCACTCAGGCCACTACCTCGACTACGATTGCCTTGTCATGGTCATCATCATCTTAACCTCCTACGACCACCTTAATGCCGCCACCCTCACCCATGACCGCCACTAAAACCGCCATCATCATGATCGCCACCTTTACCTTGCACCACCACCCAAATCCCACTCCTCCACCACCCAAACACCATATTAGAAAAAACACGACTTACAAAAATTTGGAATAAAAAAAAAATATATATAATGTTCATGAGTTAAGGATTCTTTCACACGTTTAACAATTTTGGTCATAGTAAAAAAAGTAAAATTACCAAGTCTGTTAAATTCCTTTTGAACTCTACAAAAGTCTAGCATTTTTTTGAAAGAAAGTATGATATTCATTGATAAGAGGAGAATATGTACAAAGTGTGGATAGTGTGCTAACATGGGTCTCGATAAAAACTTTGCCGGGACTTTCAACCCGGTCGAAAGGAAAAACAGAATCCCGCATAAATAAACAAATGTTTACTATCCTCACATCGCCAGGCAAATACAAATTAATTTGATGCATCTTCAAATAAAGCATCCAAAAATTCGAAAGAAGTCTATTATTAAAAAGTCTGTAGATTTCATGGAATTTCTAATAGTCAATAAAAATATACGAAATCTAAAAATTCGATCTATCACATAAAAAACTTGCGAAGATCTACATAAATCTAAATACAGTAAACCCCTAAATTCGATCTAATCACACAAAAAACAATGCAAAGGTCTACATAAATCTAAATACAATAAACCCCTTGAGTTTAGTTAATCAAGGTTATCTGCTAACTCTTTTCAAAGAGAAAAAGGAAAGGACGTTTCCTATTCCTGGATGTACTTAGCCTTCTTAATTATATTTGGATAGTACTGAATGGCTGGTTTGGGTATGTACGGCATAAATTTGAAAAAGAAAAAAATAAAGTAAAGCAACACTACCGGGTTTTGAACAGCAAACATCAAGAAACATTACACACTCAATTTTCACCACAACAACAACTAATTTGCTAAATATGATTTACTTGTATTAATTCATATTATATCTACAACATATATATAAAAAAAATTGGTCTCTCTGAACTCGGGGGCCCTAGGCGGGTCGCCTTATCGGGTGCCCAGGACCGACCCTGATGAAGTTGCATGGGAGAGTGGAGAGAAGAGGACGAGGAGGATGGTGATTGTGATGACAGAAATATCAGATTTTGATGTCATTGATGCTACAAGATTAACGGTGGGGATAGGGTAGCTAATCATTTAAATTCTAATGTCCACTACAAAATTTTAATTTGGAGCCAATTAGCTCGTTCATAATATGTAATTCACATGACTTTGACTAGAGCTAGTGAGCTAGAGATCTTGTGGTTCGAGAAGATGACGGGGAAGGAAAAAGAGGGAATTGTAGAATAAAATAATTAACTCACTCTAGTTGTTGTTGTAATTTTCCTTGAATTGTAGTAAATTAACGTTGTTTAATTCAAAAAATTCGTGAGTAACCAAATATATTGTCAATTAATTTTTTGGGAAAGAAGGGCAGTTTGCAAAAAAAAAGATTTAGGACATCAACTTCCAAAGAAAAGGGAAGAAGCAAACTAGTCCTTGTTGGAGCCACACCAAGACACTAATTAAAAATCTTAGAGAATGACACATAAGACCAAGATCACATCAACTTATTTTGCGATTACAGTAATTTCTCTCGGTGCCATTAAAAATGAAAAGACGAATGAAGAACTTAGTTTGTTGTATATATATTTAAGTCAATCTTGGTAGACAATATAGTTCAATAAGTTCTTCTTCTGTTTTTATTTTTTTTTAAGAAAATCTCGACGGTATGAGATAAATTTATTTATATGAAGAAGAAGAAAAAATTTCACCTAGGCGGGGGCACACAAATTTTATCCCTCATAAAGCAAGAAAAATAAAATACAAGAAAAGAGGGAGTGTTTGACCTTCATCAATTATGTAATTTCAAACAAAACTCAAATTCAAAACCCTTGCAAAAATAATTTCTCCGGACCTTGACCGATCAATCTCATTTGGTGATTATATATTGATATTATTTTCTAAATGAAAGAAGTGGAGGTTCCATCAAAAAATTAATTGATAATATAGCGAGTGACCCAACTCCTTATAAGCTTTTCCAATGTCTGGTCTTTTGCAATGTTGGAATTTGTCTTCACAGCCTCACACGAGATAATTAATCTATTTAGATTACTTAATTCAACTAAGTTAAATTGATCCATGTTTAGCATCTTCTTTACTAAAACATGGCAGTCCAATTTTTGTTCAAAATTAAGAATATTAGCATACAAAATGCTAAACTACCGGGGTTAGTTTAGTGAAGGTGGGTAAGTAGAACCGTAGAAGTAGGCTAAAATTTAAGATTCAAAATCTGTGGAAAAAAAAATGAAATGCACTTCCATTTAAACTAATGAAATGAGAACTACTAATTTCGAAATTGGGCAAACATCATGAGCTCTAGATTAAATATTTCAAGCTTATTCATATGCTTGTACAAATTTAAGCCAATACTATTGTATTGAAAAACCTCAGTACTACGCACCAGTTGAGGCGCCTTATTTAATAAAAGGGGAAAAACGAAAAAGTTGCCACTTTGGTAGAACATAATAACAACTGAAAATTGCAACATTAATCTTTTAATTAACACTCTTGAGTCTTGATCATCATCATCATCATCAAATGTTGTAGAGAGCGTTAATTCCTGCAAAATCATCCGAGGTCAAATACCGCAGCGTATATCCACCATGTGTGCCAGGCCACATAACAGTTCCTTCATCTGAGGAATGCCCCAGCCCTAGAAGGTGTCCAATTTCCAGAGTCTCCATGTCCACACCCCCGTCCACTGCACCATCCACCCACGGCTCACTAGCGTCAAAGTGAAATATCCCAGTCTCCGGCGGAAAAGAATGAGCCAAAATCCCACCTGGACCATCAAATGGGGACCCATCATTGTGATCACCCGCATAAAAACCGATATTTAAATCCGCGGTCCCGCTAGTCTGACTAAATGAAAATTGTGTGTTAGCTGCCCATGTTGCAAAAGCCCGTGAAACTGGGTCCATGACCAGAGTTGGGAAGCCTGGATCAAAAGCATTGGTGAGTTGGTACTTATCCGAAGGCCATTTTAGCTTCTTCATTTTCGAGTTGGTACTAATCCAAAGCTTAGGTTTCCTTTTCTTTCCAGCTCGCATAGAGGTGGTACCGTTGATGATATCTGCGACACCACATCGTGGCTTCTTCATTTTCGACACAGTGTTGGGGTCCAATGTTCCGGTGGGGATGAGGTGGTAATTGAGTTGGTATGTTTTGATTGCCGACTCTACCTGGTCGTCATATTCATCATCATCGGTATGAACATTTTTACTCAAGTGCCCAAATTTTTGGAGGTATGTTTTGAGGTGATGTACGCCTTGGAGCTTGTCGCCCTTGCGACTTCCCTTAAGATGTTCGAGGAACTCAAATGGTGCTGATGAATATTTGTTGTGGGTTTCTGCTGATGTTGCATGGGAGAGGAGAGAAAGGAGGATGAGGAAGGTAGTGATTGCGAAGAGAGAAAGAGTATTTTTCAAAGCCATTGTATATTTCTTGCTAAGAAATAATAATACTAATGAGGCAGCTGATTGTTGATGTTGCAAAAGAATCATACAGGGAGGCTATTTATAACCCAGCAATGAACATGCAGTAATATTTAATGGTGGTGATACGCTGATATTAATCTAATGTCCATATGGATTTTGATCTGGGTCTTCCATAGTAACATGCATGATCATGACTTTGACTATAGCTATGTCTTTCACGTTGGAACGATGGCCGGGGGGAACAGAAACAAGTCAGAACATAATTGAGAGACTAATTGCAAGCAATTTTTTTAGTGTACGGAATACGAAATTCCACTCAAATTACAAGTTATTTATTAATAGTGTTAACTACACTCTTCAATAGTGGTTTTTAAAAATCGGTTACAAAGTTTTAATTTTTTCATATTGCACACTAAAGTATTGAAATTGTGTCTATTTATGCTTTTGGTCTAATTGATTGTAAGGTAATTGCTTAAATTAATGATTGGTGAGCTTGAGACCTTTATATGAGCTAACTCATAAGTCCTGTTTGTACCACATTGACCAAAAAAAAACTCTTCTATTTAATAGATGATTAAACATTCAAAGAGACAAAATGTGTAAAGTGATACAATTTCAAAACTTCATATTGCAATGTAAGAAAATTAAAACCTACCACAACCAATTTTGAAAATCACTTTAAATCTAAAGAGTGTAAAATGTAGTTTGCGCCCATTAATTATATACGTTAAAAGTGTTGACAGTAATACTAGACAACTCAGCAATGCCAGCTCAGCTTAGCTATCAGTTAGTTAGGTTGTTGACAGTTAGTTTGTTAAGTTGGTTAGGATTGTTGTGCCGACTTATCTTGTATTGCAAGCTACTCCAAGCTATAAAATATGTGCTTGCTTCTCTATAAATCATTAAGTCTGATATCAATACAAAGTTATCTCTTGAAGATTCATTCCTTCTCTCTCTAAAGTTCTTAAGCTTTTCGTTCGGTTACATTCATACATTCATATCTCCAAATCTTTGTATATGTGAATAAAAAGTTGACTAGACATATCAATCATGTTAATGAAGGAAATATTTGTGAAAACTAGTTCATTTGAGCAACATCTATACATGCAATTAACAATTAAAAGGCGGAATCATGCTTGTATGCACTCAAAAACAAAACTTTACCCATGAAATTCAAGGCCTAGTGAGTGTGGTGAACCAAGACTCAACTCAAGAACAAAGTGAGTTGAGAAATATTATACCTTTGT
>JADOBS010303713.1:0-22621 GCA_015708375.1 Cydonia oblonga | reverse complement strand
ACTTCTAATAAATATATATACTAGCACAGCTGAGCAGAGAAGACTGAGTACTCCAACAAAAAAAAAAAAAAAAAAAGGAAACGAGGGCACTGATTAAATATATACTAACCTCAATTTTAATCTAATTAACATGCAACTAGTTGCTGCGTGGTCCTGTGGAGGCCAACCATTATAGTGTATATTAAGTTTATTAAGTCATTAACTAATTAATGACCTATTTGAGGTTTTTCCTTTTGTAGAATATTACTAGTAGGGACTTACAAAATTATTACGTAGACATTTTTAGTAACTTTCTTGAACAACTCAGAGCGTACTCGTTTAAAAGTGCTTTTAAAATGATTGAAATGATTTTAGAGAAAACATTTTTGACTTCTAAAACACTTAAAAGTGTTTCATGCAATGAGCACATAACAGGGGCTTCTTACAGAAAAGTACTTCAAGTGTTTTTCCAAGATTCACAGGCTTTACTAAGAATTGGTTCCAAACATTTTTACTAAAAACACTTCCAAACGAGATTTTTGTGTTTTAAGTTGTGAGTTGGGTTGTTTAATTGGGTTTAATCCTTAGTTGTAAAGAAAAATTTTACTACAATTTTTCAGGGAAGTAAAATTCTGTCAGTAGCTTGTATGCCAAATTTCCTTTTGTGTAAAGATGTTAACAAGCTTGAATTTGAAATTATGACTTAACCCCCAGTCATCAAATTTGGAATA
Organism: Cydonia oblonga; assembly: GCA_015708375.1. Lineage (NCBI taxonomy): Eukaryota > Viridiplantae > Streptophyta > Magnoliopsida > Rosales > Rosaceae > Cydonia > Cydonia oblonga. The sequence goes on along the minus strand of JADOBS010303713.1, from coordinate 21,911 downwards.
TCGTGGAAGTAATAATAATATTGATGAATGGTAGGTTTTTGTGAACATCTATGCGCCAACTGCGTGAAGGGGTGACCGATGATATGGGTGTTGTTCTGCTGTTTTCCTCAACCTTTCCCAACAGATCAATTTGACAAATCTTGCAGGAAATGGAAGTAAGGGTTTTGGTAAATACGTATTTATCTCTTGAAGAAAGTTAGTTTGACAATGATCAACTTATAACATCAAAATTAATACATAACATGTGAAATTTCAGCTTTGTAATTTTTCTCAAACTATAACACGTAAAATTATTTTTATTAATATAGTTTAAAACTTAGACTTGGTATAGCTCAGTTTCAACAATCACCAACGTCATTTTTGTCCAAGAATTTGACTAAATTAATATATAATTACAAGTAACATCAGAATTAATCAAGTGAATTAATTAGTTAAGTCCAAGAGGACCTCCTGCCTTATAATTAACAATTAATTTATGGAATATGAACACCCAAAACTCTTTGTGGCCTCTCTATGTTTATCTTATTTGTTAATGTTTGTCCATGCATTTAAATCGCACTTAACAATGTTAATTCTTCAACATATAAAAAGTTTAAAAATTAAAAATAAATTAAGTCAATAAAATACGTGTAAAAGTGCAGAAGAACTCCACACATATATACGCATGTGTTATTCTTATTGGATAGAGATGTTGGAAGTGTTAGCCATCACTCATAATTATCAGGCTACAGACTTTTCTTGGTCGACTTTCTTTGAAATTTATGCAGAAAAATCCATGTATAGTACTATTTTATTTTCCCGGCCGGACACGTTTTCTTCATTAAGTAGGAAAGTTCATCATCTATCCATACATATATTTGATACATCCAACCGTGGCCACCGAAATGTGTAGGTTTTGACTCATCTTTGGTGATTATTCTACGGAATTACGTGTGTTAAAGTTAAAGTTACCAAATTACTCATGATTAGAAAGTGAAAGAAATTTGATAGAAAAAATTCAGACTTGATAAACAAGGCTAACAGAAGATTTGGCGCGAAAATGAGTGCAATGACGTTTTAGGATTCATACACTCAATCATACTTAGTGATACAAGATTCGATTTTTGTTGGTATTTTTTTTTTAATTAACAGGGCTAAATTTTTTCCATAAAAAACTAGAAAATTAACGTCGAACTGAATGTATTTCAAATAACTAGATGTTACGCAAATTGTAAATAGATTTGAAATAATCAACCTCACACAAACGAGTCATTTCTGCTTCCTTTCGTTTTCTCTTCTTGAATTCAAGCTTGACATGTCTGAGTCGTAAACAAACAAATGCAAAAATTGTTTATTTAAGCTTGACTTATTGATGAAGTCTTCCTTAGGTTTGTCAACTAAATTAAAACTGTTACCTAGAAGGTCCAGTACTAACACGTCATAGAAAGAAACTTGAGTCTCTTGACCAACAATTTCCTTAGTAGTTTTTAGGGATTGTGTCAACTAACAATAGTAAGAAATTAATCTACATTAAAACGCAATAAAAAACTTCACTGATAACCCAGAAATTTTTTTTCCGAAAACACATAGAAGATTTGGTGTACCAAATCGTGTTTCTGGTATGGCAAAAAATCTCTCCCACACTACCAGTAAAAGCAAATGCAAGAGAAACAACGTTTATATTTAGTGCTCTAAAACATACTAGAACATTTCAGAACCATGCATGTGCACAGTAAATCAAGTTGATGAAATTAGGCAGCCCACGTTTCAGACACGTAGAAGCCAACTATGGTTAAACTGTTCCCTCCTTCTGGAAGATTAGGTAAATTCTGTTAGCCATTTTTAGCGGACAAAAGCTTAGTTGTATTTCGTTTTCTTCTAGAAGCCAGCCAGCCAACTCACATGGTTTATATTCTAGTATATATGCAGGTATTTTCCAAAAAAGTACTCTCTTTTCCATATATTTTTTTTTATAATTTTTCCATGATTTTGATTAAAATTAGATCGACCTGGGAAGACAGGGCCCCAGGACTTTTCAGTGTCAAAACAAGACAGCCTACGTTTCTCTGTAATATATATAGGCCTTTACCCTACTTTGGCACAGCCTTAAAGGGAGTAAACTTACTCTTCATGTTTCGAATATGATTCATAATTCATGGTTTCAAGTGGAGGCGAACGTGAAGGACGAGATTTTCGACGCGACAACGATGCAGAAGAAGAAGAAGAAGGTTATGGATGTGTCTTCTTTCATGTTGTTTGAAGCAACTGGTGATTCTGAGGCTTTTGCAATATCATCAGATGATGATCATCCCATGTTGTCTATGGCTGATGAGGATGATGCTCAATCGTGCAGTTACGATTCGTTTGATCAGAACCCTAGTGCTGGTGATGTGCTCAATGATCTTGATGATCATGGTCACGATGACGATGATCATGGAAACGATGAGGAGGAGGAGGAAGAAGAAGAAGAAGAATGTTCATCAGTTTATGATCATCATCAAAGATGGAGGAGTGGGGAAAATGTTGGGATGCCATTGATGGGGGGACACCAGCTGAAATCAACTGTGTCCGTTGATTCAACCAAAGAGTTTGAGTTGTTGAATGAGGTGGAGAAGAACAGGCTATTTTGGGAAACTTGCTTGGCCTCATGAGACTTTGCTTAATTTCTGAGTCATCAATTTTTTCAACCTTGTTTTCTCTTTTTTCTTCAAAAAGTGGAGTGGAAGGGGAAAATTAAGCTTGGATATAAAAAAGCAGGTTTGGCAAATTACGGAAGGATTTGCGTTTAAAAAAATAATTCCTGTATTTTAAATGATATTGCAATTGTACATAACATATTCAGATATATGAAGACATAATTGTTCTCATGATCTCTCTCTCCATTTCTATTAGATTGGCATTAGATTTGTACGTTTGGTTTTTGTTGGTACTGACGGTGAATCCACTTACTCGAGCGATGAAATGGTGAGGTGTGTTGTGGCGGTGATGACTTGTGTTAACAGACTGAGTCTGATTGGATCATCATGTGTTTTGTTTGGACTTCTTTTCAGTCATCATGTGCTTTGTTTGGACTTTTTTTCGGTCATCATGTGCTTTGTTTGGACTTCTTTATTATTTTGACCGAATTGCAGCTTATCTTATGTTTATTTCTTGTAATATTTTCTTCTACCAATGAAGTTTACGTTTGAAAAAAAAGAAGTTGACACACTGTCGAAAATGCGAACTGGATTCGGATGGATATATGGAGCTCAAAGAGCAGTGGTTTTCTGATGGGATTGCTTTCCACTTTCTTCAAAGTAAAATATATATTTTAAGGTCTAGTGGTAGATACAGCAGTTGTTCAACAAATTACATGTTCAAAAGAAAAGGCTAATTCCATATATTTGTTTAATTTTCTTTCCAAACATCTACGATAATGTACGTACGGCATACAACAATGTCTCACGTACATTACATATCTAATGTAAGCTATACATTGTTGTATGATAAAATTTTCTTGGAATATATTAAATTTCGAACGCATGAAAATGTTTCATTATGCATATTATGAACAACAGGAACATCAGGATACTACAAAAACACAAAACAAGCAGGATTTCAGAAATTATGATTCAATCTCCCCATGATTTCAACAACAGACTTCCCACACAAACTATCCAGAACATGAAAGAGAGAGGTTAGAGTTCCTAACCGTAACGGCCCTAATTCTACCACAAATCCAGCATAAGCTCAGCCCAAAGCTGCACCCTAACTTGCTAAACAAGTCACAATTCAAACCACAAGCAAGCTTTCCCAAGCTTGGTTCAACTAAATCATCTCACAAACCATTATATAATATACATGAAACTTGACTGTGGAGAGCAAACTAAATCTCTAGAGAGTATGCGAAAATGAAGCGCTGGTGAATTAGACTCTGCTCATCTGTCCACTGTCTCTATTTTATTCCTGTTTGAACTCGAAGCTGACGAAGGGCTGTCCTTATGAACATTAGTTTCCTCAGCTGCCATACATTTCCCTGATGAGGCTTCCCCGTCACTCGTAGTACCGAGGGCGGAGTTCCCATTTTTGCTGTCACAAAACGATGTGCCAGAGTCCATGTTGAAGCTCAAGCAACTTTGAGGGCTCAGATATTCCCCGCACAACTCGCCTGTTGGTTGATCTGCCACCACCAAGCTGTTTCCGGCAGTTTTGTTCTCCCCTAAGTGCCTTAATAAACATTCTTCTATCTCACTTACCGATCGAACTTCATCTTCATCTTCACTGCTGTGGATGGAGTGCGCGTTTTCATCATAGTCTGATGTTGGTCCCTCTAATTCAGATCTAGTATCCATTTCCTGCTGACTATCATCAGAGTCTTCGTCGGTTTGATGATCAGATGAACAAGATGACATTGGTGAATATCCTCCAGTTTCATCGTTCTCTTCACGCTCTCTTAGCGTCTTCATAATCAGTGTCTTTAGCAAATTCATTACTTGAACAGCGTGCATCAAAGCCGTCAGAGGATCAGACATCTGGTGGAGAAAGAATTTGCAAAAAGGGCTTAATTGATCAACCATAATCATTGAGCAATACTAGGCAAAAAAACATATTTTCTGCTGTTTTAAATTACCTGAGTCATGTTTGGAGCGAAAACCATAGCAATGTTCCTCGCATTCATTTTGTTGAGTTCTTCTTCCTCAACAACATCAGCCATCAGATTGACTGCCCAGTTGAGCAACGCGGTCTCAGTTGGCTTTAATTGCTTCACAAGCTCAACGGATTCCTCTTCCGTGTTGCATTGAAGAACTTCTTCCGGAGACAGTCCATCTAGTATTCCCGAAGGAAGTTCTCGAAACCAGGCTTTGATTAGGCCTGCCAAACAATGGACATCAATGTCATCAGGCACAATTCCCCTGTTCAATTGGCTTCTCACAAGCTCCTCGTGGCTGTTCTCGGGGTTTATACGAAATATTCCTTCTGCCTGAAACTTCCAAAGGGACTAGTAAGAAGACTGATAAAGATAAAAAACCGAAATGCGAAATTCACAAATGCACAAAAAAATTCTTACCTTCAATCCTTCCTGTGAGTATAATCTCTCCTGCATCAGCAAGAGAATAGTAGGGACACTATTCCCTTTTGAATCAAAAGACAACTGCATTGACTCCGCTGAGACCCCAAACACGCTTGCACTGTAAAATTAGACGATTAACAAGTTAGACAATGCATTAAACACACAGAAATAAATCACAATGAACTTCTACTTCCCTTTGGTACCTCAATCGGAACATCTAACCCCCGTATAGCCTAACATTAGAACTTTTAGACACAGAGAAAAATAGGATACCAGAATACGATTATAATCCCATCTAGTCCTTGGGGTAATCGCGGGTTGGGAAACTACTGAAAGAAAAATTGCACATTTTTGAACAATTTTCATTGAATGGCTACTGAAGATAACTACTACAGGAGGACACACTCGATGTAATAAAACAGTTTGGCCAAGTTTAAACCCTTGCCTGACTGACACTACAATTTCTTCGAAACCAAGCATCTTCCTCGACCTCAAAACCCCACATCAGAAGCATAAGGAGTTAATTGAGCTGACTATGCGGGTTACGCCAATTGGCTAAGGAAATGCGCTCGCTACTTTGTCCGAGTTAGAATCTCTCTCCCCGCTTAGAGTAGTTTAGAATGTCGCCTTGTCGAAAGACAAGGAGAGCTAAAAGAGCTCAAAACATAAATACACGCTCATCAACCAACTTACTTTAACACTCTAAGATATATAAAAACATCATAAGGAACAATAATTTGAACATTCTAAGAGAAACCCATGTCGAATTTCGTAAACCTAAGACTACCCAAAAAACAAAAACAAGAACTTTACTTACCTAGCACTGGGAACTCTGCCTGGAACCTCAACCTCGAACTCCACCGGAAGGCCCAGAAACCCATTGAACCGATCGAATGTGACATGGGTAACGTGCTGGACGTTCGTGGGCCACCCGATCTCCATGTTGTGGACGGCGGAGATGACTTCTTCGCCTCTTTCTACACGGCAGGCCACCATGGATTTCCTCACGGCAGCCAACAGAAGAGCAGCCACAGAGATCTGGTTCTGCTCTTCTTCTGAGCTCTTGTTAGCTCCTTTTGCTCCTTTCCCATTTCCGCCACCTCCGCCTCCGCAGCCGCCGCCCCTCGTCAGCATCACAAGCCCTGTCATCTCCCTCCCTCTCTGTTTCTCTCTGCACTGTAAAATCTTTTGGGTGTCTCCGAAATGCTGAGAATTCTGCCGTTGGGGTAGAGAGAGAGAGTAAAAATCTCAGTCGTAGTGTGAGAATCTGAGGGTTGCTTTGAATCGCACTGAAGAGATGGTGCGAGGGTTTTTGAAGTTCCACCTTATTTTCGAAGTTCAAACGGCCACTCGTTTCAAATTTCACTTTATCTCCAGCGTTTGGTGACTTTGACCTCTTAGTTTATAGTAATAACAAATGTGCCACTGTACCACTTTGGCTTTCGGTATTTTTTGGCAACACAAATCTTGACTATGATTTCATTTATGTCAATGGTTAACATCATTTAATTACATCACAATTAAGCATTGATAATAGGATTTTTTTTCTTTTTTACAAACGTTAACGTTAATAAGTTAAATAATTAGTTATTAAAGAAAGAGGAACGGTGGGAGATCGTGCACTCACACCAAAATACATATGCATGATTTTTTCCTCACGATGATAAAATTTCATATGCAAATTTTTACAATCTTTTGAAACATGCCAATTTCCTCCTACGCTTAAATTTATCACTTTTCATCTTAATTTCCCCACTTGAATGGGCGAAGTATTCCATAATTGGATCAAATAACTAAAATATTTGATCGTAGTATCTCATAATAAATTTAAAGAGGACTTTTTAGTCAAAATGGTTATTGAGATTTGTATAACTCATCACTTTGGTATCTAAAATTTGAAATCAATAAAAGTGGTCCCTAAGTTTGTCTATCATAAATCATTTTGGTATTTCCTTCAAAAATTAAGGACTAAATGACAAAAATACTCTCAATTTAATAAACAATGGACCAAAATGATTTAACAAAAATGAGGATGTTTTTATCATTTGATAATTATTTAATTGAGATTTTTTAAAGAATGACCAAAATGATTGATGATGGACAAACTCAAAAATCATTTATATTGATTTCAAATTTCAGGGACCAAAGTGAGGAATTATGCAAATTTCAGAAACCATTTTGGCTAAAAAACCCTTTAAAGAGTCCTTCTACCCTACGTCAGTGTATAATTACTTTGTATTTTAAGCAATTCAAACTAGCCAGTAAAGGCGTTAATATAAGCAATATATTTATAGTGTTTTAGGAATTCTTCAGCATAAATCTAACTGTTAAATTCAAGCTCAACAAAATACAATTATATAGCATCACATATGACTGTATCGTTTTATCGATCGTATTTCTTTAGTAAGAGTTAAAACAATAAATATCATATATCGATTCGATCATCGAATGTAATGTATCCCATTAAATTTACATCAAAAGAATTATTACAGCATAATTTTTCCCTTGATACTTTGTTAGTAATAACGACCAAAGATGGACACATCATGTGGTCGTCGGCCCTTGGAATTTGGGAAAGAAAACAATTTGAATTTGTGAAGATCCGACCGTTGAGTAATGTGGCGGGCCCGCAAGTAACGACAAGTTTAATGTGTCCATCAGTGGAGGGCCTTTCTAGGCCAAATATCGAGTGAAGAAAATGGATTCAGCTTTTGTTTTTTTTTTTATTTTATCTTTCCCCAATTATATTATATTAATTATTACCTTTTTCTTTTCCCATAAAATATTTGGAATTATTTGTGTAGAACGTTTTGGGACCCAAAGAAGATCTTGGTTTTGTGAACATTTGATTTGAGAGCTCCATTGTTGTACTTTCAATTGTATTTGGTGATGCCTAGAGAGTATAAGTTAAAATAACTAAGGGTTTCGTTTGAAAATGTTTTTGAAATAAGTCAGAAAGCTTTTTTGATAAAAATATTTTTAAGTTATAAAAGTGCTTTCAAGATTCACTTATACTTTCAACCATTTGAAAACATCACAGGCTCTAATATTTCCCGCATAGAAGTTTGTTATTTGTGGTTTTGTATTTTTTATTTTAAGAAATTTATGAAGTTCACTTGAGAATAAAAAAAATCGGTAAAAGAAAATAATTTTCACAAAACTCATTAAATTTTTCTGGTTCTACATACCCATATGAATTTCTATAAATTGATCCTCTTTTATTTGTTCAATTCAAGGCTTAGAAATAAAAAAGAGTGTTGTAAGAAGAGATAATGAAATTGTGAAAATCATTTCCATTTCGAAATATTCATTAGCCCTCAACTTTTCAAGGGCTAAATACGATTTTGCACCAAAAAACATATATGACATTATCAAACGACTTGTAAAAGAGTCGGCTCTTCAAAACTTTACTCAAGATAAACTACATGGATAAAATTTAGGTAAAAAAAAGAGTGTCACACATGCTAAAACAACGTTAATTAGAAATCAGATACTCATCAAAGGTACAAATCCATAAGCCATGGTGGTCCAATATCCGTCTAGAAAGAGTTCGAAGAATTGCAACTAAACAAAAATATAATTTTATTAGCTCCTCTTTAACATGGCAGCCATGAGATGGGAGCGTACCGTAAGCAAGCCATGACCAATTTTAACTATCTCGGAATGTGTACTTTGTCCTCTCTAGCTCAATCGGGCCCGACTAATGCTAGAAAAATCAAATTTAACAAATCAAATGATGTGATTGTTGATATTTGGATTATTACTTAAGTGTTGATTAACGTTTTTATTTTCTATTGGTGACACATTTCATTTGAATTGCAAATTTGGTTTAAAAATTTAGATTTTTTAGCATTAATCTCTTTAGTCAAGCGAAGAGAGTCTTGAGTAACAAATGACCAATTTGATAATCATTTCGATTATCTTCTCATATCGGTTGCAACCCTAAATCCAAACCCTTCCCAGGAAAAAGCGTAAGCCCAATTACGCAGCAACTCAAAACAAAAGCTGAATCATCATAAAACTAAAAGAGTAAGCCCAAAATATGGCTAGTTATCCAAATATTAATGGTATATTAGTACTTTTACATCAAATTTTTGTTTGAATCATCATAAAACTAAAAGAGTAAATTGTAGCAATGATCCCTTAATTTTAACCAAATTGGAGAAATGGTCTCTCAACTCATCAAAATGTGTACATATGGTCATTTTCATCAACTTTGTCAAAATTTTATCAAAATAAGTTATGTTGGAAGGACCATTGCTACAATTGGGGTCCCTCAACACAACAAAATATGTAGCTATGATCATTTTTGTCAACTTCGTCAAAATTTTGTCAAAATGAGTTATGTTGGAATGACCATTGCTATAATTAAGTTAAAGTTGATAGATCATTGCTCCGATTAGGGTTAAAGTTGAGGGTCCATTTCTCTAGTTGGATTAAAGTTGAGAGACAGATGGTAATAAATTTTTAGTTTAGAGATCATAATTGCACATTTTGATGAGTTAATGAACTATTATTCTATTAAGTTAAAATTAAAAGATAATTACTACACTTTACTTTTAATAATAGTTATAATTATATATATGATTTAAAATTTGGTTACTTTTCCAAATATTGCCATAGAATAACACCCAATACAAATCCAATTCCCCTTTAGATTCGATACACTTCTTCTTCTCCGCTACTCTCAGTCTCTCACTTCCACTGTTCCACAACCTACCCCTTCCCCAAGTTTCCACCATTATACTTTTCCCCTTTCCCTGTCCCCAAGTTTCTGTAAATTCCCCACCTTTCCTCCCTTTCCCAAATCCCACGCCCTCCCGGAATCCGATTCCGATTCCGATTCCAATTCCAATTCCAATTCCAATCCCCACCCTCCCGCCACCGCCTCCTCCACCACTATAAAAAAGCCCATAACCCCACCACCCATCTACAGCCGAATGGCAAAGATGATGCTCCGAGTTCGCAGCAGAGACGGCCTCGAACGAGTCACGGTGGAGAACCCACAGGGCACCACCGTCTCCGAACTCAAATCCCTGATTCAAACCCAGCTCCGAATCCCTTTCCAGAACCAGACCATCTCCACCAACCAGAACCTCCTCTTGGCGAAAACCCAGGAAGAAATTGCCCGATTTACCGACATGGCTAATCCCAATACGCCTCTGACGGCGCTGAATCTCGCACATGGGTCGATTGTGTACTTGGCTTACGACGGCGAGCGTACCGTCGCCGGGCCGGCTTTTCACCCCGCGGGCTCTTTCGGGAGGAAGATGACTATGGATGATTTGATCGCCAAGCAGATGAAGGTCACGCGCCAGGAGAACCCGCACTGTGAACTGGTGTCGTTCGATCGGGATTGCGCTAATGCGTTCCAGCATTATGTGAGTGAGACGCTGGCTTTTGCGGCGAAGCGGGGAGGGTTTATGTACGGTACGGTGTCGGAGGAGGGGAAGGTGGAGGTGGATTTCATCTACGAGCCGCCGCAGCAGGGGACGGAGGAGAATTTGGTGTTTTACAGAGACCCGGAGGAGGAGAAGGCGGTGGAGGCTATTGCTATGGGGTTGGGGATGAGACGGGTCGGGTTTATATTCACCCAGTCAGTGAGCCAGGACACAAAGGACTATACTTTGTCGAATAGGGAGGTGCTTCAGGCGGCCGAGTTCCACTCCGAGGGTGGCTTGAAGGAGTGGGTGACCGCCATGGTTAAGTTGGAGGTGAATGAGGATGGTGGTGCTGATGTGCATTTTGAAGCTTTTCAGATGAGTGATATGTGTATTAAATTGTTTAAGGAAGGGTGGTTTGAGACCGAGATTGGAGAGGGTGATGATCCCAAGTTGTCCAAGATGAAGAAGGATGTTGTCCTTGGAGTGAAGGATACTAAGGAGGTGGACAATGATTTTTTCTTGGTGGTAGTAAAGATCTTCGATCACCAGGTGCGCTTCGACTCACTTGTTTTGTTTTTTATTAGTTTACTTGAACAATTTAAGTTGCACTATTTGTTTAGATTGTTGTTTATCTTGATCATTGATACTTTTTCGGTTTCCCCCCTAACAATCACAGTCCCGGTTGATAGTTGAAGCATGTCTATAACCTGGTGTGGCATTGAACTCTCTAGAACCGGGTATTGTTGTGAAATAGGCAATGAACCTTTTGAATAGTGTTATTAAAGTCATGGAAAGAATGTGAAAATGTGGTAGGAAATAAGAAAATGGGGGCAAAATCATGTTATGATGAAGGCAATTGCATAGTCCGATTCCTTATTTATTCTCGTTGTATTCAATAGCTAACTTTGGTTTTGAATTGCCTGCTGTTCAGTAGATGTTTAAGACTGGATGTGGAGGAAATTTTGTTGCCATTGTATCCGTGTGTGGGTATTGGAGATTCCACTTTCCTAGTTAGTGTTGTACATTTTGCTGTTGATAAGGTTCTGAGCTGTATGGGTATATACTATAGGGTTCTACACGCATTAGTTCTTCTGAACCAATTTTCCAAGAATTAGATCCCATTCCCTATACTTACCGTCGACACTGAAGCTTGGCCAGTTGACCGGATAGTTGAGGGTGCAGTGTTCACTCATATGTTGGTAGTTCGAGTATTTGCAAGTTTAATTAGTGTACAGTTTTTCTTGTTTAGTTTTATTCATTTATTTTTCAATAAGCATTTGTCATTTCTTGGCTCGAATCGGGTTGATTTCAGTAGTTCACTTTGGTTTTGGGTTGCCTGCAATGACTTGGGGTTTCCTGGCTTTCTAGATCGCCACTCGAGTAATAAGATTTGGTTTAGTTGGTACTTGGTAGAGCAATTTTGAATGTATTATATGTGTATGCAATATTTCCAGGACAAGAGATGAGCTCTTTCGCATCTCCCCAAACTTTTGCATTTCGTATGTTATTTTCCTTTCAGGAACCTGTGTTTTATTTGTGGTAAACGTGCTATAGAGTACGTATCTTCAGTGGGCATTCTATTCTTCAAAACTCTTGGCTGTTTTTTGGATCTCAATCATTTATTGCCGTACTTTTGCCACGTGATCACTTTTTTCTTGAAGTTGCTTGAACTTACCTATTTGGTCGACAGGGAACAAGAACAACAATATTTGATTCAGCAAGTCCAAGTTTGTGTGGATGATAGCACTGATGACCTATTCTCGGTGTAATGATTAGTGGAAACATATTTGGGGAGGGAAAGAAAAGAAAAGATAAAATAAATTAGGGACATAGCACTTTGATGTTTGAATAGCGCAGATGGGATGAATCCACTCCAAGTCATTAATCTTAAAAAAGGAAAAGTTGTTTGTTATCGTTAATAATTTGTGAAAGTGATCTCAGAAAGGGCTCTAGTAGTGACCCTATACGATTCACTCTACTAGGGTTCTTTAGCAAGTGTTGTTGAATATCTAATTTATTTGCGGCCAAAGTAATGGAAATACTGGGGCGCTAGTCATTATGGATTTATAAATTAGATGGTTTCACCTTAAGATTTATATATCTTGTACAATCACTTTGCTGCATAGGTTTACCTACTTACTGCGTTTTCTGTTTACTTGTGTTTCTTCCTGTAAAGAAGACATATCCGTTGTTCTGACATGAACTTTGTATCACAATGCAGGGACCACTTTCATCATCCTTTCCTATTGAGAATCGTAACACCCCAGTGACATTGAAGGCTCTGAAAACTCATCTGGATCGTGCTAAGAATCTTCCACTTGTGAAGCGAATTTCGGATTTCCATTTGCTGCTCTTACTGGCCAGGTTTCTAGATGTTGCTAACGATGTTCCTGCTTTGGCAGTGTGTGTCCATACACAATCACCCATACCAGAAGGCTACCAGTTATTGATCGAGACTATGGCCAATACTTCTTAGTGCTGCCCTTTCGGAAACTGGTACATTCTATACCTATGATCCTTTGTCGTGGTTAGCTCCTACGCAATGCCATGCACCACCCAAAAAGGTTGCTTTGCACCTGACTAGCTTACGTTTTAACGTGTCTTTTCTCGGGCAGTTTAAGTTATGTATTAAAAGTTTCTGGTCTGGATGTTTATGCTTGCCAGAAGTAGGCTTGAGTCGTCGTCGTCGTTGTCGTCTGTATTATAATTTTATGATTTATAAACTGAATCTTCTAAACCATGGTGCTAATTACTTATCGGTTGTCGATCGTCGGAGTTGAGCACCGATGAGAGTCGTGCAACTTTTGTGTGAGTGGTAAACTTAGGAAAGGTAGTGGTAAATTTAAAGGGAGGACCACAAATACCACTCGAGACATTTTTTTCGATGATTCAACTTTGATATTCCTTTTTATTTCTCATCAAACGAATGGCATTTTCTTCTGGAAATCCTGGCTATTCTTAGTATGATATTGGGGAATCTCATTGCTATTACTCAAACAAGCATGAAACTTTGCTCACCCACATTTTACTTTTACTTTTAGGATGCGTAATTTTTCGACAAAAAAAACTCTGGAAAAAACCACATTGTGCCCTTTATATAATGATCGAGAATTCAGATTATTCAAATTGAATTCGACGATTTTTATAAATTTATTCCGATCTCTACAAATCAAAGGTCTGAATTTCTTATTTCTTAGACTTTGAACGGTGGGAGAGGATCCAAATTCCTTTATAATGACAACAAAGTCAAATAAAATAAACGTAATTATGTTGAGAGGGCAAGTTTTAGTCAACGCAATGTTTAACCTAAGTCATCCATAGCTCAAAGAAGTGGCAAAAATATTCCTAAAAAAAGGGTCCTTAGCATGTGATATTTACTTCCGTGATTTCAAATGAAAATTAAATAGGATATATTCGCGCAAATTTCAAATAAAAATTAAGCGTGATAAATTTCCGGTAAAGTTGCGTTATAACCGCTAAACTGTCATGAAACTTCTTTGAGTGATATTTTGCAAATTTTCAAAGCGGTGTTTGTGCGTAATCCCTAACTTATTAATTAGAGTTTGAAGATATTTTTAAGGGAAAATTAAAGAAAAAGATTTGAAAACTTTGAGTTTTAACGATAAGGATAAAATAAAAGATAAATAACTAGTATTAGGATTGAATTTTTAATGTAAAAATATAATTTTCTGTTAAAATGAACGGTACAGAAAATTTTTCGTTAAAGTTACCTATTTTTAATAACAATGATTAATTTCCCACGAGGTTTGGATGGAAATTCAAATTTCTTTCTAATTAAAACTTCAAAAAATGAAAATAAAAAGTGTTGAAATATAAGAGACCCTCAGATCTTGATGAAGAAAAACTCCTTTTCACTTATAGGCGGGAGATTTCTCTCTCTCTCTCTCTCTCTCTCTCTCTCTAAGTTAGGGCAAATCTCGTGCTCACTGAACCAGTAGCCTGTAGCCCATGGAGGAGCCACCGTCAGCCACCGCGGCGGAACCGTCGACGACTGTCCTCCGCGTAAGTTTCATTTCTCTTCACTCTCTTTCTTCCTCTCAATTCTGTGAAATTGGTTGTGTACCTGATACGGTGCGTTTGGTTGTTGACTAGCAGAAGAGGACTAGGGGTCGGACTCAGACCACCGAGAACCCCGAGAGGACCAGCGCCGGGAGCGACCAGGAGGAGCGCGAGAGCTCACCCGATGACTTCAAAGAAGCTCGTCCTAGAGCTAAACGAGGTCGACCTGCCGCTGCCGCTGCCGCTGTCCCTTCCCCCGCCGCACCGCAGAAACTCGCCGGCCTCACCTTGATTGGTACTTCAATTCGTACACTAATTATATGTAACCATATGAAACGCCATGATTTCATTGATAAATTACCTGTCCTCTTAATTTATTGCCTATTTAGTTAAATGGTTCAGCTGGATGATTTTACGAGTGAATAAATTTTGAAGGATTGAGATGTGACTGAGTTCTGAACCTATAACGATTGATGGCCCATTTCCTACTAAGTTATCGTGCAGGATGGTAATGTTAGTGTTGGGTCATGACCTTGGCATGAAACCATTTGTACTCTGTTCAGGACCGGAGTTCTTGTGAACGGACTCAAACTTTAATTTTTGAATGATTCTTTATAATTCAGGTCCTAATTTCAAAGCCAAACTCTGTTAGATTTAGGATAGGTGTGTAGAGAATTTACTCTGGTGATATTTTGCAGAGGTCATCAAGGGAAACGGGAAACTTATCCCTCAAGCAGTCAAGCTTTGGGTTGAGCGATATGAAAAGGATCCAAAACCTGCTATGGTTGAACTTTTGATGATGCTGTTTGAGGTAATCCGGAAGACCTTTAAAGAAGCTTCTCAACCTGAATAATTGAATCAAAAGTAACAGAATGTCGCTGTTTCAGTTAATAGTTGATTGCCAAAGGCATATCTAAAGAATATTATAAAAGAGGGAAGCGTGTTTGGCTCCCCCATCTCAATTGGACATATATTTTCCTCAAATCAAAATAATAGTCATCCCTTATTTTCCAAGCACAGAGGTTATTAACAACATGTAGCTTGTGAATGATGAGACTTAAATATGTGTAGGCATGTGGGGCCAAGTATCAATTCAAAGGAGAGTTGCTGGACGAGATCGATGTTGATGATGTTGTGGTTGCTCTTGTCGAGCTTGCTAGAAGTGTATCCTCCATTTCTTTATTGTTATGGTCTTTGTGTTTTATACTTGCTCGTAGTTCTGCCTTATGTTAATAGTGGATGTCTTAGCAGCTGTAAAATGAGCTTCAGGTCAAGTTTGTTTGGTAATTGAGTCCTTTTTGTACTATAGCCAATAGGTTTGTTGTTAGTTGGTGAATTTATTATCCACTTTTTGGAAGCCTTTCTGTTGTCAATAAAAGTTTGTTTCTTATAAAAAAAAAATGGTTCTGTCGTTTGTGATTCTCTTTTACTTGTGCTTTACTTTTTTCTGCTATCTTTCAGTTCCTACTGGGAAAATAAGTTTCTAAGCTATTAAGTGGTTGTATATCTATATCTTTTTGGTCCAAAGTTATCCTTCACTCCTCTGACCTCTTAGGGTAATGTTGAAGATTACCAGAGTTCGAAAAAGAAGGAATTTAAGAACTTCAAAGAAAATCTTCAATCTTTCTGGGATAATTTGGTCCGTGAGTGTCAACATGGGCCATTGGTTGATCAGATCTTGTTCGAGAAATGCATGGATTATATAATTGCTTTGTCATGGTTAGTGCTCAAATATTTGAAGTTACTATAGTTACAGTTGCATTTATCTATTAACCAAACTCTTGTTTGAATGGTTTGGTTGTGTTAACCAGCACTCCTCCAAGAGTTTATCGTCAAGCTGCTACTTTGACGGGTCTCCAACTTGTCACATCATTTATATCTGTTGCTAACACCCTTGGTACTCAGCGAGAAACTACTCGTAGACAATTAGATGCTGAAAAAAAGAAACAAACTGAGGGGCCTCGTGTGGAATCACTGAACAAGAGGTTTTCAATGACTCATGACAAGATAACTATACTAGAACAGATGATGCGCAAGATATTTCAAGGGTAGGATTTTCTAACTTAGCACTATAGGAAGCAACGAAAACTGATTCCGAGTCCTTTCTAAAAAAAAATAAAAAACTTGATTTGGTAAAGTTCTGTTTTTATAATAATCCTGTAGTTCTGTATAACAGTTTAAGCCATCATTGTAGGTTATTTGTGCATCGCTATCGAGACATTGATCCAAATATTCGGATGTCTTGCATAGAGTCATTAGGCGTGTGGATTCTTTCCTATCCATCACTGTTCTTGCAGGATTTATACCTGAAGTATCTTGGCTGGACACTAAATGACAAAGTAAGTTTGTGATTATAGATTTGTCGAAAACCAATTTCCTTATGTGCTTGACAAACCTCGTGTATTATTTTTTTTTTCTGCTTCTAAGAGTGCTGGTGTAAGAAAAGCTTCCGTCCTTGCATTGCAAAATCTTTATGAGGTTGATGATAATGTGCCAACTCTTGGTCTATTCACCGAAAGATTTTCTAGTCGGATGATTGATCTTGCCGATGACATCGACATTTCTGTGGCTGTATGTGCAATTGGCCTTGTTAAACAGCTACTAAGGTGCCTGTTTGTGTTTGGAACTCTTTAAAAATTAATTATTCCCTTTTTACTATTTGTGTGAAAGCTCATTGAATTAATTTTTTTCTACACTGCAGACACCAGCTTCTACAAGATGATGATTTGATTCCTTTATATGATCTGCTTATCGATAACCTACCAGAGATAAGGCATGCTATTGGGGCATTAGTGTATGAACACTTGATTTCTCAGAAGTTCAATAGCTCCCAATCTGGTGCAAAAGGTTTCTCTTTTTCCAACTCTATTGCACTTGTGGATTTTATTATTCTATGTTATCAACCAGTTCTCAGAACAAGTACATGTGTCTTTGCAGGAGATGATAGCAATTCTTCTGAGGTCCATCTTGGCAGAATGTTGAAAATTCTAAATGAGTTCTCTGCCGATCCAATTCTAAGCATCTATGTCATTGATGATGTTTGGGAGTACATGAAAGCAATGAAGGTGTGTTTTTTATTTTTGTTTTTTGTTAAGTAGTTAGCTCTTCTGGTTCATCCTTTCATACGGTATAGTACTTTTAATTTATGTCTTTCAACCTTTATCTTTATTGAAAGTTACTTCTTCCTCCAAAAAAAGAAAAAAGTCAAGAGGCTTATTCCTTGGAGAAGCTACTTGAAATATATTTTTCATTGGACATCATTATGTTCACGAAATGTTTACAGTGTATGTCAAATGTGAACAAAAAGTAGTCTAGGTGGATTGACCTTCAAGCAAAATCAATACACTCCAGTTGGTCAATATCTTTTATTCTGCAATGCTTGGGAAAGGGCTGGCCTCCAAGTTAAATTGAGAGGCTCTAGTCTAACTTGCCAAATATTATTCACATGTCAATTATAAGATTAAAAAAATGGAAGTCAGAGGCAGCTCTCCATATACTTTTATTGTTTCTTAAACTGGTGGTACTTTGCAGGATTGGAAGTGTATTATCTCCATGCTTTTGGATGAGAATCCATTGATCGAGCTTAGTGATGAGGATGCAACAAACTTGGTACGACTTCTTTGTTCATCTGTCAAAAAGGCTGTAGGAGAGAGGATTGTTCCTGCCACCGATAACCGAAAGCCACACTACAGTAAAGCTCAAAAAGTGCGTAAATTCACCTTATCTTTTATCCCTTTGTTTTCTGAAACACCTTTTCAATTAAAGTAGTCATTGTTCTTTTTGTCAGTATATATGGTGTTTATGGCTTGATTAGACAAGCCTCATGAATTTTGGTGCTTTTAAATTTGGATATTGGATTGTTTTTCCAGTTACTGTTGCCTGATTTGCTTATATTTGACTGACTCTGCTGCCTTTGTAAAATTAGTGCTGAATGTTGTGTTCTCTTTGTGTTGCTTGGTATTTGCCATGTTAATCGAGCATGTTTTGGGAATGAATTTAATAGTTGTCATGCTTTCCTTGAAGTTTACTGCCCCGTTTGTGTCTTTTCCTGCCACAAGTCTTCATGCTGGTCTAAATTGCATTTTTTTATGAATGTCAGGAAGTATTTGAACACAACAGACGAGATGTAACTCTTGCCATGATGAAGAATTACCCATTACTTCTACGGAAGTTCATGGCTGACAAAACAAAAGTACCATCACTGATTGAAATTATTGTGCATATGAATCTTGAGCTATATTCCCTGAAGAGGCAGGAGCAGGTGGGTAGCTGATTGTTTTTTCCGTTGCTTGTTATATTTCTTTACAATGTAGTCTCAAAGAAATTGCCATATGCTTTTCCAGAACTTCAAAACTGTCCTTCAACTCATCAAGGAGGCATTTTTTAAACACGGTGAGAGGGAGGCACTGAGATCTTGCGTAAATGCTATCAACCTTTGTTCCACGGAGAGTCAAGGGGAACTAAAAGATTTTGCGCGTAATACACTAAAGGAACTTCAGGATGAGCTTATTGCCAAGCTTAAATCTGCAATGAAAGAAGTGGCGGTATATTTCAATCATATACTCTTTTCTTCCTTCCTTGCCAACTGACGGAAATGTGGTAAGTTAAATGTTATTGGAACTGCAGGATGGTGGTGATGAATATCCTCTTCTGGTGAATTTGAAAAGGTTGTATGAGCTTCAATTGACAAGAGCTGTTTCTACTGATACCTTGTATGAAGATCTTGTCTCAACTCTTCAGAGTCATACAAGCAGGGATCATGAGGTTTGTTTGTGGTTACTTTAGAATAGAAATCATTGTCTGTATTTTCAGATTTTCTTGCGGTCATTCATTTTTTTGCTGCTAATGCTCATTTCAGGTTATCAGTTTTCTGCTTCTCAACACGTCTTTGCATTTGGAATGGTCTCTGCAGTCAATCATCACTAGTGAGACTGTCTCTGAAGCATCTTTGTCTTCTCTATTAGCAAAACGCAATTCCTTGTCTCAGCAACTAGAGTACTTTCTTAACAGCCCTCCTGAATTGGAGGGTAATCCTGCTAATCAGCTAGCTTGCAGGGTAAGCATTGTTACCTGAATTTTTTCGTATCTCAATAAATTCATACTAGCTATATAATTTTGGATTGGATTTGGAAAATTTATGGACCAGTCTAATGAAATATTTGCTGTGCACAAGGTTTGTATTCTGCTATCAGAGTTGTGGTTTATGTTTAGAAAGACACTTTTTGCTTCAACAAATCTGGAAAGGTTGGGATATCATCCAGATTCATCCGTTCTTAAAAAATTTTGGAGCCTATGTGTGCAACAGCTCAGTATTTCAGGTTAGTAATCTGTTCTTGATCTCCTCTATGGCTAAAAGTAATATTTCAATTTCAGGTTCTAATTTTATATAAAATTAGACTTGTAATCTCTGGCCGAAAAATAATAATTGGACTTTGAATCAGAACAAACTACTTGTAAAACTTTACTTTTTGTTATGTACTCAAAGGTCATTTCTGCGTCAAGATTGTAGGGAGACATTTTTCTATTATATTCGTATATAAATCGTCTTTTCAATTTCTATTTCGCAGATGAGACAGAAGATGAATATGCAAACCGAGAGTATATTGAGGAGGCAAACAGAGAAGCAGTAATTATTGCTGCTGCAAAGTTGGTTGCTAACGATGTAGGTTCTAAGGTGAGGATAGTATTTTTTGTATTTGTATATATATATGTATATCTATATATCATATACTGAATGGTAAATTTCATCCTGTTAGATAAGAATCATGTGCGGTCTGGTGGGTTTGTGATTTGCCATCCTAGCATTTAGTTGTTCATGATTAAGCAAGTAGAAGTCCCAAAATGTATTTATGCCTGCTTGAGTTTATATATAAAGCTTTGTAGGTTTTCTATAATTGATTGTTAATGCAGGAATATCTTGGTCCGGAGATTATCTCTCGATTTTTGATACATGGAACATCTGTAGCAGAGATTATTAAGAATCTCATTACTTGTCTAAAGAAGAAAGATGACGATCTTCCCAAAATTTTCTTCGAAGCACTGAAAAAGGTATGACTCGTGAATTTGTTGGGGTCTTTGTTGTTGGTGGGGGCGATAGGTGGAATTACGGTTAAATTTACTGATGTGTGCTGATATAAGAAATGTCATTGTTTTTTTAATTGATTAGGCCTACCAGCGGTATGTGGTTGAACTTTCTGAGAGTGATGATGATGAATCTTCAGCAAGCAATCGTTTTCAAGAATGTAAAGAATTGGCTGCTCGGATTTCTGGGATGTTTATAGGTGCTGCCAGGAACAAGCACAGATCAAACATTCTAAAAATTGTTAGTGATGGCATTGAATATGCATTTCTAGATGCGCCGAAGCAGTTATCTTTTCTGGAAGGCGCTGTGATCCATTTCGTATCCAAATTGCCAACATCTGATATCCTGGACATGTAAGACTTTTTCTAATAAAATATTGACCTCTTCAGAAATTTTCCGGAGTTATACTTCCGCCATTTGCTATTAAATCTATATGATTTCTTCTGCGAGCAGAGTGAAGGATGTCCAGGGCAGAACAGAAAATGTAAATACGGATGAAGATCCCAGTGGCTGGCGCCCTTATCACACGTTTGTTGACAACTTGCTTGAGAAATATGCAAAGAATGAAGGTGTCCAAGGTATAACCAGACAGAACTTGTCTCTGGACTTTCCTCGCTAATCTTTCGTCTGCATTATGTTTACAGGATTTTGGTTGAACGAAATATTTAAATCCTTGATATGTTACAATCATCTGGAGCTTCTGATGCATGCAATTGAATATGCTGCATTTTGTTCATCCTTGTAGGCGTTGTTTTGCAAGTGCGATATTCTGTTGTGTTTTAATCCGAGTATTATATGACTGCAGATGAACAGGATGCCCCCTCTGTAAAGCGCAGGGGTCGCCCACGCAAAAAGCGTCGGGGGAAGGGACTCTTTGATGAGCAGAGTTCGAGTGAAGAAGAGGATTTAATAAGCGCGTCGGACCATGAAAATGCTCAAGAGGAAGAAAACAAGCAAGACGAGGAGGATGACGATGAAGACGCTCCTTTGATACAGTCATTTAGGTCATCGGCCAAGTTGAGGGCATTGAGAGTTGCAAGAGAGGAAACAAAGGCCAGATGAGGGCATTGAGAGCTTAAAGGTAATTTTGCCGTGTCGAAGCGGCTGATCGATGGTTTTTCTTTTGCTGTGCAGCATCGTTAAATTAGAATTGCAACCTGCACGTCGTACATTCGAAGGCGTATATAGTTTGTCGACTTACAGTCTTGCACATTTGTCGAATCGTTTTCGGGTCTCCCTACTGGCTCGGTGGATCTTTATTACTGCATAATTGAGATTAATTAACCTTTCGAAGTATGTCATTACGCATAAAAACATGTTCGGATTGAGCAACACTCCACGACGAGTGAGGATCCTCGTTGGATCCTTTGTGAGGATTCCGGGGATACTCAAATCA
>JADOBS010303712.1:0-22587 GCA_015708375.1 Cydonia oblonga | reverse complement strand
TTTGCTTCCCTGTCTCTGTCCATTTACATACTTACCTACACCAGTGACCGGAACAATCTAGTGAAGGTCACAAGCTTGATACTTTCTGTTGTACCAAAGTCCTCGCTGATTTTGTGCATCAACAATTGGTATTTTTAAATTACTTGATATTTTTATTTTTAATGTGTTTTATAATTTTTTTAATCTCAATCTTTGCCTATAGAATACTGACACACCCCGTCCTAGATTGAGGCATGCTGGCTGTCACGTGAGCATGACGTAACCATAAGCATAGTGCGGAAGCAATAAAGATAAAGAGAATTATGAATAAATAAGAACCAAACTACTAGCAGTACTAGTTAAGATAAGACATTAGTGCAAGTTTAAGAGTGAATTACACAATAGAGCCTGAAAAGTTTAGGTGCAGTCAAGCAAGACGAGTACTAGATTACAACACCCAAAGATGAAACCTACATAGGGGAAAATCTGTCTGAACCTCTGTCATGTCCTCGTGATCCACCAACAAGCAATCTCACTTAAAACGTGGAGGGGCGCAAAACAGAAAGTGTGAGTGGGTAAAAACAAAGTTTTTCAAAATCATTCATTTCTCAAAAGTTCTAACCCCTCGCCGTAAAACCTGTATACTTTACCAGAAAATATAATAGATATATATATATACATATCTCAAAACCATGCTCAGAAACAATAATATGTGAAGTATGCCATACCAAATATATCTCAACATAACCACATAAGTAACTCAGGTGAAATAAACTCATAAGAGATAATAACATATCAGCCGAGTGGCCTGCACGGCTGAATCTATAGCTTATAACCAATCTCAAACATATCACATCATAACATATCCTGTACACGAGTCGGAACCACCTCTAGTGGTCTGTCCGACAAGCCTGTGTGTAAAATAAATATGCTCTAGTACTACAATCACGTGAAGATTGTGCAAATAATTACGGTCGGAACCACATATAATGGTCTGTACGACAAGCATGTGCACCTAACTTGGATCCAAGGTGAGCATATGGTGCGGGAGGTGAACATCACGTGAAAGACTGTGCCCTAACTCTGGGCGGGAGCACTAACACCGGGGTGGAGGTTTATGAGTTCTCAATGCATCACATCATATCTCACTTAACTAAAGCAATCTCATATCTTACTTTATGAACTTACCTGGCACTTACCTGTGCATCCACAACACCAATTATATCTATGCAACCACAAATGCATAAATAAAATAGATAGATACTTTGCATGGCATTTCATATCACATAATCATTCAATTTCATTTTATGGGAAAAACATCAAGTATATAGGTATATATTGAAAACCAAAAGCCCACTCACTGATATGTTGAAGGGTCGTAGCCCCCGAGCCTTGATTGATGGCGCTCGTCCTGTGGATAGGTCTCACCTATATGCGAGATAACTAAATAAACATTATTTAAAGCACATAAACAAAACTAGCTAATAACTTCTCATACATTGCTCAATTGGGGTAAATGAATATACCACCATGACCTACACAACCTCACGAACAACCCCAAATTTTCAAAATAATTTTACGACCACCCACGCTCCCCCACGCGCCGGCCAAGGCACGGCCAGACACCCGGCCACGCGTAGGCAAACCCTAACTGAGGCCTAACGGCCGTTAGGTATATTCCGTTAAATTTAAGGAATATTTTGTTAAAATCAACCAACGCCGTTAGTCGCCGTTAGGAATATTCTGTCGTCCCCTACCTTTGAACTCCGGCGACCGTCGCCATCTCCAGAAACTGGAAAAATCGTAAAACCTTTATAACTTCTTCATTTCTTCACCAAAACTTATGAAATTTGTCTCAAAATGAAGTTTACAACTAGTAGAATAGAACCTTACCAGTTTTTGGACCAAATTTCACAGGATCACCCTAGAAAAAGCTTCGATAATCCGGCCAAACTTAAAACTCGTCAATCTCAACTTCCCGACATCCAAATCACTTGGTTTTTTTCTTTGAGCTTCATGAGGATGATCCAAAGCTCCCTATGTCTTTAAAAACTCGTAAAAACCTCATATTTATTAGTGCATAAAATATGGGGTTAGGGTTTCTCGGGTTTTCGAAGCTTTCAAGTCTAAAAAATGGTATAATTGAACTCAGAAGTTAAAGAGGAACTCGAATATTACCTTGTTGACGTCGATCCGTGCGTGAAACGTGAGTTTGGTATTCGTCCGTACGTTTTGTACGGAAATGGTAGGAAGGCCGAGAGGAGGAGAAAGAGAGGGAGTGCACGGGGTATTGTTTGGGTGTGTGTGGTCCTCACTTGGTCACCATCCAACAACACTTTAGGTCCTTTAGTTCCCAAAACTTAGGAAAATTTAGAATTGGCCCAATAAAACTTGAACTTAAACCACACCACCACATAACTCAATTTAACGTTCAAGGGTATAATTGTAATTTCACGCCTAAAAATATAATATTTCAGGACGGGCTGTGACAATACTATAAAAATAAATAAATAAATAAATAAAAGTTAAATTTTTTAAATTTATATAGAATAATAATAAATATTTAATATACAATACATACATATACAACTAGCTATTATATTTTATAGTCAATTTTTGGGTTGTTTTATTAACACCTCAGATTTTTATGAATACACCCCACATCTAAAATATGGCTTTAAAATTTCAACTTTGTTCTCCATTTTTCTAAAGCCACCACATCTCCATAAACAAATGACGGCAAAAAAGCTAGCTCGATGACCACGGGCCACCCATATAAGAGGTATCCGTCATCGATATCAGCATAGCCAAAAACCCCTCACGTCGCAGAAGTTGACAACCATACACCGACTCTCTAATAGACCAAGGATTGCCCAACACTCTTGATTCACACACCCCATTTCCCAATTCCCTGTTACCTACCGACGAGTGGCTGGTGATTGCATATATATATATATATATGTGTGTGTGTGTGTGTGTGTGTGTGTGTGTGTATATATATGGGGTGCATGACGAGTGGCTGAGATTTTTTGCCCAGACACTGTGGTGGTTGGCAGTCGACATAAGGGGGTGGATGAGTTTTATTTTGGACTTCAGAACTTAATTCAAGTTAGGGTAAAAACGAAAATTTAATTGAAAAAATAAAATTATGGGGTGCATTCATAAGATTGTGGGGGTATTAATAGAATCATCCTATAAATTTTTTTAGTAGTTTAAAAAATTAACATCTTCAAAATAACTTTTTTCTTAACATGTCGAAATAGGTTACCGCGTGTCACCCTCGTGTAAATCTGTTAAGAATCCATTATTAACGGTTCTTATCATGTGACCCTATAACGTCCAGATTAGTTATCGTGTTTACTCGAAACCCGTTATTTTCGTGTCATTTACATGTCGTGTTAACGGATCGTGTAAGAAATTGTTAGGTCTAAATACACGATTGTGAACCCCTGAAATCAGTTGAGAGTCTGTACTTTCCTAATCAATGTATTCCAAGACTTGTTCTTTCACATCCTATAAAATCATTTCATCTTCTGAAACAATGAAGTTAAAGAGAGAACCAGACTTTGGATTATAATCCCTATGAATTTAACCGTCAAAATTGCTCCTTAAAGGTGATTCATGTTTTTACAGGATTACTGGGCACACTAGTTTGAATTTTAAGAGACATAAGAGGAAGAGGCTACCATTAACACCTATTTCCATTATCTCCTTCAATTCTGCCTTCCTTGTAACATTTTAGTTTCACTGCCACGCCCAGCAGCCGAAGCAGTAACAACCTACCACCAGCAAGTGTGTTTGTCTAGTCGGGTGCTTTGGTGCCAAATCACTGAAGTGCGTTCAAGATAGAGTTGCATACAGGTATCCGACACGCCCAACCCGTTAAAATCTGTTCGCCAATGTGGGATGAATGGATCAAACCCTTGCGCTCAGAAGGCCCAATATATACTCGCTTTTAGGGGATAGTTTATAGATAGGGTTCTCCATAGGGCCTGAATTTTTCTTCTTGTACGGTTGGGTTAATCCAAATCACGATAAAGATTTCAAGAAATAGAAGGATGTATGCATTGGTTCTTTTGTGCACGCAAGGTGTATGATAAATTGGTCCAGTGAAGTTTTTTTTTCTTCAATGATTGGTAGCAACACGTTCTTTCATCCGCTATTTCTTGTGTGATTGAGAGCAAGAGTTCTCGAGAGATGTGGGTTTGTCTTCAAAATCAAGTTAAAGAACAAAAACTGCAATGGTGGTATTTTTTTAGTGTTTAATTTATTTTTTAATATTTTTCTATGTAATTAATTTCTTTATTGTTTAAGTATTTAGTTATAAGGGTACAGTTGTCAATTTATTAGCAAAATTTTGACTAAAGGGTTATGTGAAAGTGATTTAATACTTGAGGGGGGTATTAGTGTAATGTCTCAAACGTGAGAGGTTTTTTGTGAAAACTCGATAAACTTCAGAATGTGTTAGTATAATTAACCCGATAAATCATCAATTCCAAAATTACTTTTCAATGACTTCTTATAACTTTTAAGTGGTAGATTCAAGATTGTGATGATGACTTAGGACTTTTTCTATCAATCCATTGCAATCAAACTAATCCCTTATTCTAGTTAAAGTAGTGTTATCATTTGTTTCAAACATGTTATAATTCACACCATCCCGACTCTTGCTTCTCAAGGATGATCTATTTGCCAACTTGATGTAAAAAATGTCTTCTTACATGGTTTTCTTCATGAAGTTGTTTATAAATTATATGCATCGGCTTTTGACTTTGTTGTGAAGATCTCTATTACTGTCACCAAGGTTCTAAAAGACGCTAGGCGCTATTCGGGCAGAGGGCTGGGGCCTAGGCGGACTAGGCGGATTTAAGTAAATCTATTATATTTCATGTAAATAAGTGTTTGTTTATACTTAAAATATATATAATTTCATCATAAACTACAAAATAAAATGACATATATATTATTAAGTATTTGAACATAATGAAAACATGGGGAACAAGTCTATAATGTGTGTTCATTTAAGTATTCAACAAGTGTCTTACAATTTATTGAAAAGAATAATACCCAAAATGAAAGTTATCTATTTTCTGTCTAAGTGAGTTACAACCTAGACGGGTGCCTAGGCGGGTCTGGGCGAGGGTCTAGGCGGTCTAGGTGGGGGCCTAGGCGGTTTAGGAGGACGCCTCAGCAGGTTTAGGCACCCTTTCTTAATTTTCAAACGTCTAGGCATTAATCAGGGCGGTGACCAACCGCCTAGCGCCGCCTAGGAGCTAGGCGGGGATTTTTAGAACAATGACTGTCACTAATGGCTCTCTTTTGACTTGTGAGTTAGTGTGTTCTTTATAGTACCTTACCATTACTCATCCTGATTAGGTTTGTTGTAAACATACTTGCATAGTTTATGAGTGCTCCTTGCAGGCTTGCACCATCAATTTAGTTGCTGCCAAATGGATCATTCGTTATGTCAAAGTTGTTGATAATCAGAAATTTTAGGACAAAACCATGAGATATTTTGAATGGATTGAAGGACCTTTTGGATATTTTGGGAGAGAAAAAAGAAGAGAGAAGCTTCCAAAAGTGCTCACTGCACATTTTACCGTTGCAGAATGGCTGCAACATATTCATTAATTCATTCCAACATTCTTGATCCACCAATCCCAACCACAATTACAAGCAAACACCATGTGAATATGACACATGGCACTTACAAAGGCATATTAGTCATTCAAAGGAAAACTCTTAGGGCCTGATGGGTACCCTGCTACTTTCTTCCATAACTGCTGGAATAGTTGTAAGGAGGACATTGATAAAGATGAGTGCCCTGGTTCCTAGCCTTGGATGTCTTGCTTTGAATAAAACTAGTTAATGAACCAAGCACTGGAGGAGACTTTACTTCTGATCCTAGTTTAGACCTACATTAGGCATACAAGCTCAAGTGATTACATTACAAACTGAAAATAAAAGGAACAGTATATAACATTTATCTAGATGCCTTGCTTACTAATCAAGAAATTAGTAAAGCAATTTAACTCTTAACATTCCCTTGTAAATTGCTTACTATTTTCACTTCAAGGAAGCCTTTGAGAAAGTTGAACCAGTCCTTGCCACTGGTTATCGAAGGTTGCTGAAAGCCTTCCTCAACCAAAGAAGTGAGGTCAACGGTTGTCAGCGCCTTACCTCGACGGTTGTTGGAGCTACTCACCAGTTTGGCCCTTTTCTTGGAAGCCTTTATGTGACCTTTTTTTGGAATAGCCTCCTCAGGTTTCTTCCTCTTCTTCTTCTTGAGCTTAGAAGCATCTTTAATTTTTGGGTCCGGGAGCAACCTGATGATCTCAGTATCAACCCATTTCAGGTTTGGATATGATAATTAGAGCAAGGGATTATGATGGCACCCCTCCCATATATTATCTCCCTTTCATGGGCAATAAGCCATCTCCAGCTCCAGTATGTAGAAGGGATGATATGGAAAGCCCTACTAATGAGCTCAATATGACAATCTTAATGCTGCTAATTACATGGCTGCCAATCAAGTTTAAGCTCTAGAATAATGAGCGTATGCTTAAGATGCATAATGGGTTCATTAGAATCATACAAGGAATCTACCAAGTCATAGACAAAATGTTTAATACAAAGTCCATATTTTATGGTAAAACAAAGATTGTAATCCATCATATTTAAAGGAAACTAAAAATATTAATATCTAGTTCTATACCTAGGCCAACTCCAATGACTTAAAACCATATTTTAGTTGGGGTCTTGTCTAGGGGGATGACTCATATGAAACTGATTCACTGCTACTATGGCCTCTCATTCTAATAAGACTATGACATGAGGAAAGTTTTCAACACATAACAATGTACTATTGGACCATGCTTCCATATCAGTAAACTCATTTTTCATGTAAGTTGATGTCCCTGTGCAATGCAAAATTTCTAGGGCAAAGCCCTTTTCACATGGATGCAGCTGCCACAAGCATTATTATCCTCAGATAATTGGTTTCTTCCAAATCTTTCCATGATTTATGCAACTTATGCATTAGTTGCTTGCAACTTACGACCTGGCAAACGGGTTGTGTCTATCGTGTTCGTGTAACACTTGTTATCTTAATGGGTCGTGTTGTGTCACACCCGTTATCTTAACTGGTCCTTAACAGGGTAAAGTGACCCGACCCTTTATGACTCATTATGACCCGTTAAAAAAAAATATATTTCTTCTTAAATTTGCACATCCATGATCAAGTCAAGATGATTCTGAGCATCCTGCAGTGTGATGTGGTTAATACGTCATTGGGCTTGTTGTCGTCCCCCACGACCTCGACTAGCTTGATTACCTCGCCCCTGCACGCCTCACCCCTGACTAGGCTAACCCGACTGCCTTGAAGATCCTGCACTACTGGAAGTAATCTCTACTTGCTAAGGCTGTCCCCTAGGGTACCATTGAGATCCACCAGTTGGAATGGAAGGATACGGCGTATAGCCTCTAAGATACTGAGAATACCCACTCTGGTAATAAGGATCCTGCAAATACTGATACTGTCTTGAAGCATAAGGAGCGGCGTCGCCCTGGTAATGGTAAGCACCACCATGACCCATCTGACTATAATTACTAGATCCAGGAACCTGCTGGATCGGCGCTGGTGGTGGCATAGAAGGTTGCTGAGGCCTCTGCTGATTTTGGGGACAATGCATAGCTCTATGCCCCATCTGACCACATGTAAAACATCCACTGCTACCCCGCCTACACTCTCCAAAGTGCCTGTTATTACACATGTGGCACAAAGGAGCACTTCCTCTACCAGAATCTCCATGTCTCAAAAATCTAGGACCCCTTGTAAGTTTACTACCTCTTCTCTAACCAGTGGCACTAAAACCCCCGCTGGAAGAACTAGAACTAGCTCCACTTCTTTTAAAGCTCTGAGTCTTGCAAGGTCCTTGAGAAGACTGACCTTTACCTTTATCATCATTTTTCTGATTCCCATCTTTTTCTTCTTCTTCTTCACTCTAACTGGGCATATTCTCCGAATCCTCAATCCTCAACAAAATCTCATAGAACTCCTGATAAGAGGCACAAGGAGTGGTGGTCACCATAGAACGCCATTTCTTTTTAGTACCCAACCTAAAACGATGAAGCATCTCCACTGGATTGGCAGCAATCTCTGGATGATAACGAGATAAGTCAGTGAATCTCCTATAATACTCATTTGCCGTCATCTTCCCCTGTTTCAATCAAGTAAACCGTCATCTTCCCCTGTTTCAATCAAGTAAACTCCTACTTTTTGCGATCAATATATTCAGGAGGAATAAATTTTTTCTGAAACAACTGCTTAAATACCTCATAGTCAGCAACTTCTTCTGGTGTCAAATGGTAAGCCTCATGTCTCCACCAGGATGCAGGCTCTTTACCTAAGAACCAGGTAGTCGTCTCGACCCACCTTTCAGGAGGAAGGCTCCCCTGACTCT
The DNA here is from genome assembly GCA_015708375.1 of Cydonia oblonga. NCBI lineage: Eukaryota > Viridiplantae > Streptophyta > Magnoliopsida > Rosales > Rosaceae > Cydonia > Cydonia oblonga. The sequence continues at coordinate 14,146 of JADOBS010303712.1, read as the reverse complement.
GCATTACTTGAAAAGTCTTTTCCAAATGATTGAGCCACTGCTCAGCTCCTTCATGTCCTTTATTTCCAATAAAATGATTCAGCTTCAAATTATAAACAGTCTTAAGAGGTGTCCTTTGAGGAGGACGAAGAGAAGACTGAATAGCATTAGCAATAGCTTCTCCTAATTGAGCTATATCAGGGAAACTAGGATCAGAAGAAGGATGTGGATCTCTACGAGGCGGCATAGTTCTGACAGACGACATCAAAATAATTAGAAATTCACAAGATATGCAGAACTGCAAACCTAGGCTCTGATACCAAACTGACACACCCCGACCCGAGCCCCCACCACATCCCGGACTTGATTCCGTCATAGCACGATATTGTTCGCTTTGGGCTCCGGCCACGCCCTCACGATTTGTTTCTGGGAACTCACGAGCAACTTCCCAGTGGGTCATTTGTCCTGGGAATGCTCTGGCCCTATCTCACTTAATTTCGAAATTCCTACGGAACCCGAAGCCAGTGAGCTCCCAAAAGGCCTCATGCTAATTGGAGGTGGGTATGTACATATAAAGCATAGAGGATCCACTCCCTTGAGCGATGTGGGATCTCACATTTTAGCTGATCCGATGGTCACCAATTTTTAATATTTAATATATGTATATATATATATATAATTATTATAGTATTTTTTAGGGTTATAAAATTATTAAATTAATATTTTTCTTATCGTGTATCGTGTTACCTACGTGTATACCCGAAGTAACGACCCGATTCGTTATCATGTCGATCCGAACACCTGTTAGTTTCGTATCATATCATATGGGGTTATCAGATCATGTCAGAAATTGCCAGGCCTATTGCAACTCGTATCCTTTGTCTCCTTCTTTTATCCCTTCATTATGTTCAAGGTATTCCTTTCCAAAAAAGTGATACTCAAAGTACGTGATTGCACCTAAAGATCAAAACGCGCTTTAAATAACCCTACCTTTTACTTTACTAGCTTTACATGGATCCAAGGTTAGGAACAAAAAAGTGTTGGTTTTGATGCCAATAGGGTTTAAAGGTTACGCCTGCACTCGAGGTTCTACGCTCGGTTTTCCTCTCCCATGCTATCCTTTGTATAGTAAAAGAATTTGGCTCTTTTGGCTTTTCCTACTCCTAGCTTTCGTTACCCTGCCCCTTGATATATAGTTTGAGATATCTTTCATGTCTTACTAAATCTTGTTTTCAAACGGAGGAGGAACGTAATCGATCAAGAGACCAAAATGGCACTTAGTAACAATGTGATCGGGGCCATCAACTTCGTTGCGATGCTCCTCTCAATCCCAATCATTGGTGCAGGAATTTGGCTCGCAACAGAGCCAGACAATTCTTGTGTAAAGCTTTTACAATGGCCTGTCATAATTTTAGGCATCTTGTTCCTGGTTGTGGCCATTGCAGGCTTTGTGGGAGCGTTTTGGAGGATCCCATGGCTCCTCATCTCTTACATCATTGCCATGCTGGTTCTTATAATCTTGCTTGCTGCTCTGGTGGTTTTCATCTACATGGTCACCATTAGAGGCTCCGGCCACCTCGAACCGAGCCGGTCTTACTTGGAATATCGTCTTGATGATTACTCCGGTTGGCTTCGCCGTAGAGTTCGAAACCCTTTTAAGTGGGCACGCATACGAACTTGTCTTAGCTCGACAAATATGTGTGATGAGTTGAATCAGAGATATCGCATGGCTCAAGATTTTTTTAACGCGCACATTACTCCCTTGCAGGTAAATATTGTTCAATCATTTCTTCCAACATCAATTTATTTTATTTTATTTTTTCACTTGTTTTTCTTAATAGGGATCGGATGTGAATTCACTTTTTCTTTTTTCTTTTTTTTTTTAATGAATGAAGCACATTGTTATGTGTTTTTAATCCATAAAAAGGTGTAGAAAGTACATTCTTGCCATTTGTGTTTTTTTTTTTGTTGGGGTTATAGAATTATTTTTTTCATTTATTTATTCAAGATCAAATTTGAAAATTTGGCAGATTAATTTTTTTGTAGTTAGGCATAGAGATAAGAAAGTTGAATTCAAATAAAATCTCTCTTTTTGTAATTTATTATACCATTTTTGTGCAAGAAAAAAATTAATTGCACCAATTCCTTTTCTTTCAAATCCAATGTGTTGGAAATCCCACATGGGTGGTTTGACAAAACAAATTGTAATTTATATACAAATAGCTTATTTACTAATTATGACATAAGTCTTTTAGGATAAAATCTCACATTTCTTAAGTTACAAGTGATTAAGTTAAAAATAATATCGACGTTAAACCATTTAGATTCTCTCTGGAACTTTTACACTATGCACAACATTGGATTTTCAAAATCTACCAATTGCCTGTCTTGTTCCTTTCTTTTCTATATATATATATATATATTTTTTTTTCTTTTTTCTTTTTCAAATCCCACTATAATTTTCAGCTCTTCAAATTAATAAATAATGATTATTTTTCATTTATATTTGATTCTTGTAAGTGGAAGGTGTTAGGTTCAATTCTCAATAAAAATGAATTTGAACCACATTATTATTAGGACATTGTGAGGCTTAACCCACTTCCCCACCCCTTAGTGTTGATAATATCTTTTGTTTAAAAAAGAAAAAAAATTAAGAGTGTTTGATAACCATTTTGTTCAATAACATCTTCAATTAGGTTTCTCAATAATAAATAACAAACAAATTATCAGCAAAACAAACCCACTTTACTTTTTCATTTTAGAGATTCTTCCTTTTTCACAAGTCCTCACAGATCTCTTTATACTTTATTCCTTGTGGTGAAGCTTCTTCCTTTTTCTAATTTAAATTTTTATCTTTACAGTCAGGATGCTGTAAGCCACCCACACAATGTGGGTACACGTTCGTGAATCCAACGTACTGGATAAGTCCCATAAACAACGCTGCAGACATGGATTGCCTGCAATGGAGCAACGACCAGACCCAACTTTGCTTCAACTGCGATTCCTGCAAAGCTGGATTACTTGCTAATCTCAAGAAAGAATGGAGAAGAACGGAAATTATATTGCTCATCACTCTCATTGCTCTCGTTGCCGTTTATTTGATAGGCTGCTGTGCCTTTCGGAATGCCAAAACCGAAGACCTTTTCCGCAAATACAAGCAAGGCTATACCTAATTATATTAATGAATAATCAGTCCTTTTCTTTCTCTAGCTTGTTTAATTAATCCTTTTTATCTCGTGACATGAACATTCTTATCATATTGGTTAGTTTTAGTTTTATGATTTGCTAAACTTCGATTGTTGTGTAAAGTTGACAAAGGTGTACGTGCATGATTTGCGGGAGGGAACCGAAAGCTGGTTATTACTTTTGAGTTTTGACTTATAAACCCCATTGAGATGCTTTTTATGCAAAAATCAACTATGCATGCAAGACTTTTTGCAACTCTAGGACACGGCTGCTGCAATGATACCCACGCATGATAAAAGACTACATTATTGTACTATATTTCGTAGTACATCTTCAATAGAGCCTTGTCTGTATCAGTGGGTTCTACATCTAAGAGAAAGCTTTGTACATAATATTGTATGGTAATGTGGGATTTTATCACAATAGTGTAAACTCATTAGTTTGGCGATGTTTCAAACTCATCAATGTTGTCTTTTATTTATTGCTTTACTCATCAATGTTGCATCTAATATCCAACTCCGTCCGAAACAATATTGATGAGTAAAACAATAGATAATGAATGACAATAATAATTTAAACACTAAAAAACAAACCGATGAGTTTACAAAAGACGAATCACACACCAGCTGGTTGTTTTGTTGGCACCTACAATTTTTTAACACACATCACTTATTGGAATTACCCCACATCTGTTTTTTTTTTTTCTTTTTTTCTTTTTTCCAAATAGAAAATGATCAACACCCACTTAACTTACCCAAACTACTCTCACACCGACACCTACTTTTTAAAACTTCTGTAATTTCCAATTGAAATTGCATAAAGCTTCAACAATATTTTCCGAAAACTTTTTACATTTTTCGTTAAGGATCTCTGCGTAGTACATGAATATCATTAAAGATTCTGTAAAACTTAGTCATTTCATATTAAGTCATTATGTCATTCGATATTGAAATTTACATAGGATGTGTTAAAAAAACTTTGCTTTCTCAATATAACAAATAACACAATAATATCACACAAATTTGTTCAAATAAGATCGAAGGATTGAAAAAAATCTTGCAATTCATGTTAAACAACATAATGTAAAAACAACGGGTAACTAAGTTTCATACCCTCTAGGAGCACAACGATTTTAACAAGGTAAAAGTAAAACCCTTCCACTACGAAATATCGTCTGGCACTTTTCCAGTCAAAGATCAATCCATTATAAAGTCAAATAAATATCGACGTGATTGAAATTCATGTTACTGGACAACGGTTACTAAGGGGTATATTGATATTAGTACTAGACACGTTTTCAATGTTTAAAAACAAATAAAATTTAAAGTAAACTATCAAACACATTTTCAAATTTACAAAAAATACAAAGTTGCTACTTTTGTTTCATTTTTGTTTTGCAAAACAATTATTTTTTTTTGGGAACTGCTATTTACACTAAAAAAAAAATAAAAAAATAAAATCTTATTTTGCATTCCTCACAAGTTTATTTTTCTTTTTAATATAGAAAATTTGGAGTGCAAAATGAAAATCTTGTAGTGCCAATAACAATTTCGTTTTTTTTTTTTGGTAAAATTGGGAGTCAAAAGACCCAAGAAAAACAACTAACTATTAACAAAACGGGTATGAGGAAGCCCAACAGCATCCTCAAAGATCAACCTATCCACAAGAGGAGGAGGCTCGTAAAAAACATGTAGACCAATGTCAAACTTATGGCCTAAATCTGCCATACCATCAACCACTCTATTCTTCTCACGATAAAGATGTGAAACCGAGCAAATCCAATCCCTGCGCAATAACTCCCGGCACGCGGTAATGAGATAAGCAAGAGGGTGCATAGAGGAATTAAAATCCATTACTAAAGTAACAACCACAACAGAGTCCAATTCAACAAGCACTTTTCTATAACCCAATCTCCAAGCAAGAGACAGACCATGAAAAAGGCCCCACAATTTCGTTTTTTTAATAGAACAAAACAATTCTTTAAAAAATCATTTTGCAAATTGTTACAGTACTTGCCCTTACCCAGGGAACATGGTGTTTTTAGACTGGATTATCTTTAGGGATTAAGCTAGACTGACTAAGGCCCCATTTGGCATTATTATTTTTATTTTTACCAAAAATTACTTCATTAAGCAATAAAAAGAATTTGGTAAAAATACCATGCTTATTTTAAAGAAAGAACTAATAAAAAGTTCCTTAGTAAACTTTATTTTTTTCTTTTACAAAACACTTAGTGAACTTTTCTTTATCAACGGTGGGCAACTTTAGGCCCAAATAATGGATCCAACCAAGAGAAGAACCCAGCAAGGCCGATAAGAGAATGCAATGCCCAAGACCCAAGGGGCTTAAAAGAGGACAAGCCCCAGCACAATGGTCGACCGTCCCTAAAGCTAGTCGACCAAGGAGCGCAAGAAGGATTATGACGGTCACAAGCACGTGGGCAAAATGACAACCTTATTTTGTTTGTCAAATTTTCATCAGTTCATTTGGACTTGTAATGTGCTAATTTGGATTTTCGGTACTACTTTCCGCTCATTGGTTCGAAATTTGGGTGTGAGTATATCTCTATTTCTCTGCTCCAGCTTCTAAGTAATGTGATAAGATCAAACAAATGATTCCGGTATGTATAGGCATTTCGACAAGAAATTCAGTGACATCGTTGCATTTTACTTTTAATCAGTTTGAAGGTGTTGATGCTGCATTTATACCACTGATACGCACGTAAAAATTTGTCTCGTAAGTCGGCAGTAATTTATCAAGAACCGGTAAGAGTGTGTCAAAGTTTGTTAATTTTGGTGGCCTAAGTTGCCGCATACGTTTTCCCATACTTTGAGTGTTTATGCTCCTTTTTCTTAATCTTGATAACAATCATTGTGATCTCTTTTTATCTTTGTGCAGACGTTTTCCAAAGTTGTTAGAAGTTGAGCATCAAGAAAGTTCGTGATAGGATGGTGGGCATTTCTTTCTTCTGGCTCCTATTTCGTTCGAATCATGTTCATATGCAATACTATTTTCCATTCGATACTGCGTGTGGAAACCATCATTCTATGTTGTGGGGAGGATCAAATATCTTTAAAGTTGTTGAATTTCTAATTATTCTTAAAATTTAGAGCTGAGAGTATTTAAATTTATTTGCTTGAGCCATGATGTATTTATAATCTATTTTTCTCGCTTTCCGACAGCAGAAGTATATCATTTGTTTGAACTCTAGGAGTTTTGTTGCAAGCAAAGGAATAGTTGGATAAGATAGAGAAGTAGCCTCTCGCTAGATGAATTCAAGAATGCACAACTTAGCCTCTTATAAGTTTCAGATTGAGCCGATTTCATGTAATTTTACGCTAACCATGTCATTTAGTGTGAATTTTTATTGATGCATCCGTTTAATGTAGTAGCTAATAAGATCAAAGTTTCCTTCTCTCTCTTTGAGATTTCTTTTTGCTCTTATATATCATATTAGCTGCTCACTCTTTATTCCAATAGCTGTCACTTTCGATATCACGTGGTGGTTTATTAACTTTGTGGATAGCTTATCCTCTCCGATCTATGCTCAACTTGGAATCAACATTTTTGGTATCTAGTATTCTGAAATGCATTCCCCCATTATTTGATTGGTACATTCTAACTTGCATTAGTTAATGGTCTTGGGGGTTCGACGTTGATGAGCTAACTACCTAGTCCATTTTCTCTCTTTGGTGCGATAATCCGACTTCAGTAAAGACTCTTTCTATCCTTCTTCCTTAGAGAAAGGAAAACCAGATGCTTGTAAAGCTAGGGATTAGAATATCCAAGACCATGTATGTTTCATGCTCACTTAACTTATTTGTAATTTTGTTAGTTTTTATTGAATGTCAGGGTTTGTATATTGATCATAAACTACAAGAGAGAGAGAACAAAGCTCTTATAAAGAGCCGGAGAACATATTACAAATTTGTGGACTTCGGCCACTACCTACCACATGGTTTCTACCCTAAAAGACCGGACACAACAAGGGCTAAACAAATAACAATATACAAGTAAGGAAATCCCAGATTTAAGGGAGAAACATTGACAAAAAGAGAAGTATGGTTGAACAAGAAGTGAGGTGACAAGTTGGAAGGTTGTAGCGATCACTTTAACCCATAACTTAGCTATAGTGATAATTACAACCCGTACTTGAGATTTACTTGTGATTTTGATCTATTCCAACACTCCCCTTCAAGCTTGGATCGAGGAGATTGATTGATCCAAGCTTGGACAAAAGACATTGAAACACGATAGATGCCAATGGCTTGGTGAAGAGATCAGCAAACTGACGAGAACTCGGAGTGTAACGAGTTTGTATGATCTTTGATTGAACCTTTTCACGGATGTAATGCCAGTCAACCTCGATATGCTTGGTCCTTTCATGGAAAACAAGATTAGAAGCTATATGCATGGTTGCTTGGTTATCACACATGAGAGTCATTGGTTGAGAGCTAGGAAACCCTAAATCAGAAAGCAGGCCCTTGAGCTAGATTAATTCACAAGCAGTAGTTACCATAGCCCTATACTCGGCCTCCGCATTGGATTGAGCGATCACACTTTGTTTCTTGCTTTTCCAACTTACCAGATTACCTCCTACAAAAATACAGAAACCAGTAGTTGACTTGCCCAAGGAGTTGCCTGCCCAATACGCGCTAGTGTAACCAAGGATGTGAGTGTGAGCATTGTTTTGCATCAAAATACCATATCCCATAGAACCTTTCAAGTGCCGCAGTATTCTCTTAACAACTTGCAAATGATCCATTGTTGGAGAATGCATAAATTGACTCACAAGACTGATAGCACATGCAATGTCTGACCTTGTTATTGTAAGATAAATAAGTCTCCCAACTAACCTTTGGTAGTAACTGATATCAGTGAGTGTTTCTCCATCCATGGTCATTTTGTGTTTGCAGTCAAGGGGTGTAGAGGTACGCTTGCAATCCACCATATCAGCTTTTTGAAGAGAATATACTTCCATTGATTAAAAAACATTCCCTTCTTAGAAGTTGCCATTTCAATGCCAAGGAAATATTTGAGTGTCCCAAGGTCTTTGATAGGAAACTTCTGCTTGAGGGTGTTCTTTAGTAACACAATTTCACCGACATTATCATGAGTGATAATGAGATCGTCCACATAAATAAGAACCACTAGGGTTCCACTAGGACAAATTCGAACGAAGAGAGATGAATCTGCATTGCTTCTTTTAAAGCCAACTTCTTCATGAACTAAGCTCAACTTTAAATACCAAGCACAAGGGGATTGCTTTAATTCGTAAATGGATTTGTGCAGCTTGCAGACTAACTCAGGGTCACTTGATTGAGGATGACCAGGAGGGAGTTTCATGTAAACTTCTTCTTCAAGTTCACCATTAAAAAATGCATTTTTGACATCCATTTGATATAGAGGCCATGCATGGTTAATTGCAACAGATAACAACACTCAAATTATGTTCATCTTACCTACAGGAGCAAAAGTCTCCTTGTAATCTATACCAAAAGTTTGAGTAAAACCACAAGCTACCAGTCTAGCCTTGTGAATTTCCAAGGTGCCATTAGAGTGGAACTTGGTTTTGTACACCCATCTACTTCCCATTGCCTTTTTTCCTGGTGGTAGCTTGATAACACTGCAAGTTTTATTGTCATCCAAGGCTTTCAACTCTTCCTTCATAACTTTCTTCCACTCATTTTGCTGCATTGCCTCCTGAAAACTTCTTGGTTCAGAAACATTGGATATGGAATTGAGAAAGGTTGCATGCTTTGGTGCCACCATTTGGTATGAAAGATACTCAGCAATAGGATGCCTTGCATTATAAGTCATATAATCTAGCAGCCTTGAAGGAGGGTGACGATCACGCGAAGGATTTTTTCTTCCTTGAGGCAAGATAAGTGATGGTTTTGGGTCCTCAGAAGGTGAGTGGGATATAGGTGACTGAATTGATGGTTCTAGCAAGGTTTCCTCTTCATGCTTTAGAGAATTCTCATGTTCTTTGTCAGTGGACATGGATATATTTTCCTCACTGGTTGTTGGACTTGGTAAAGGGAATATTTCAAAGGCATTCTCCCCCTGACTTAGACCCTCCACTGATTGTTTAAAAAAAGGTGTAGTTTCATCAAACTTTACATCCCTTGAGACAATGATTTTCCTTGAAGAAGGATTGTAACACTTGTAACCTTTTTGTGTTGAAGAATATCCCAAGAAAACACATTGCTACCTCTTGGATCAAGCTTGTCACGGTGTATCGAAGCAACATGAACATAACAAGTGCAACCAAAAATTTTCAAATGAGACAAGTCAATCTTTCTTCCTTTCGTGACTTCGCAAGGTGATTTTTGATCCAACACCCTACTAGGCAGTCTATTGATCAAATAGGTAGCAGAAAGCAACCCTTGAGACCAAAACTTCTTGGGAACATTCATATGTAACATTAAGGCTCTAGTCTTCTCAAGCAAATTCCAATTTTTCCTCTCGGCCACTCTATTTTGTAGAGGAGTGCCAACACAACTTGTTTGATGAAATATCCTATGGCAACTTAAGTATTGAGACATGTTATTTGACATGTACTTAGTGTCATTGTCAGACCTTAAGGTGTGAATATGACAACCAAAATGAGTTGTTACAAGTTTATGAAAATCTTTAAACACATTCATGACTTCACTCTTGCCCTTTAAAAGGTATAACCAAGTAATCCTTGAATAATCATCCGCAAATGTTACAAAGTATTTATAACCATCAAAAGATTCAATTGTAGCTCCCCAGATATCTGAATGAACAAGTTCAAACAATTTACTAGCTCTAGACACTGAGGAATTGAAAGGTAACCTAGTAGATTTGGAGAAGTGACAAGTATCACACTCTAAACTACTTTTACACATTTTGGGAAACAAAATGGACACACCATGGTTTGAGGGATGGGGAAGATGATGATGCCAAAGTAGTTGTCCCTGAGAAAGGCTTGAGATGACTTGAAGACTCTTAGGTTTTGGAAGATCCTTTGAAAGATAGTAAAACCCATTTAGGAAGAAACCCTCACCAATCTTCCTCTTGATGGCTATATCCTGAAATATGACCTATCAAAAGAAAAAACAGCATGACAATTTAGTTGTCTTGTGATTTTTCCAATTGATAAAAGGTGAAATGGAAAGAAAGGAACATATAAGGCTGTTGACTCTATTTGATCAGTGATCAACTTAATTTTCCTTTTTCCAATAATTGAGACACCCTTACCATTTGCTACTGACACTTGTGAAGAGTTTTTCATTTTTTTGAAGTCATGTAAATGTGAAGATTTGTTTGTCATATGATCTGTGTCTCCTAAGTCTGTTATCCAATAATCATGCACAAGACTAGCATTTGTAGCAATGGAGAAAGCTTTCAATATACCTAGAATCTATTTTCTTAAGCCTCCATGATCAAAATAAGCAAGAAACCCAACAAATTTGCTTAGCAAGGCAGTACGGTTTTCAATTTCAGTTCCAGTTGTGTTCTCTAGATCTCCACTTCTTTGTCTTCCTTGTAAATAGACAGCAAACTCGTTGATCAAGTTCACTGGATTGGAAGTGAAGTAAAGCAAACTTTCGCTTGAGGAAGGAGGAGCATCTAAAGCTGCATGATTAGCTTTGTACAAGGGTGGCTATGAGTTTCTCTGGAATCCCTTGTTCTTTTGAAAGTTTGGCTTGAGCTCAGGAGGTAGAATCCAACATTTGTCAATGGTGTGTCCCCCATAGTTGCAATGTTTGCACTTTAGGTCAAACCTTCTGCCCTTGTCTCTTCTATCATCTGAGAACTTGTGGTTTGAAAAATATGTCCTAGACTCAGGCAAGCTATTTTTTTGTTTCAAGATTCATGAGTTTCCTTCGAGCTTCTTCATGTTGAATAATGGCACATACACTTGAGAAGGAAGGCAACTCACTGTTCATCAGAATGTGACTACATAGATCTTCATAGTTTGAGCTAAGACTAGCCAAGAGTTGAAAAATCTTATCTTCTTCAACTCTCTTTAAAAGCACATAAGTATCTGTAGTGTGAGGCCAGTATACATCAAGTTCATTCCACATACTCTTGATACCACCCAAGTGTTGAACAAAAGACTCACTTTCTTCTTGCAAACTTGCAAGCTCCCTTTTAGATGAAAAATTCGGGCAGCAATGTTTTGATTTCCATACATCTCACATACATTTTTCTAGAGATGGAAAAAAGACTCTGAGTAGCCGAAGATCTCAGCTAGCTTCCTCTCCATGGAGTTGAGAAGTCATGACATGACAAGTTGATCCTTGCATAGCCATGTCTTATATAAAGGTGATGAGATTTCAAGTGCCTGAATGGTTCCATTCACGTAACCAAGCTTTGATCTTCCACTGAGAGCAAGTGAAACTGCTTGAGACCATGGAAGATAGTTGAACTCATTCAATAATATTGAACTGAGTCTTTGATTTGGATTAACTTCTGCTTTGGTAAAATTTGAAGTAGGTGAAACATTAAAGCTCACAGCATCAAGACTGTGAGGATTTTCCTCAGCCATTTGAACTAGCTATGGAAAACAAAGAGGTTGAAGAAGATATGCAGAGATAGGCCACTATGGTCACTGCCCTGATACCATATTGAATTTCAAGGTTTGTAAATTGGTCATAAACTACAAGAGAGAGAACAAAGCTCTTATAAAGAGCCGGAGAACAGATTATAAACTTGTGGACTTCAGCCACTACCTACCACATGGTTTTTACCCTAAAAGACTGAACACAACAAGGGCTAAACAAATAACAATATACAAGTAAGGAAATCCCATGTTTTAGGGAGAAACATTGACAAAAAGAGAAATATGGTTGAACAAGAAGTGAGGTGACAAGTTGGAAGGTTGTAGCCATCACTTTAACACATAACTTAGCTATAATGATAATTACAGCATCAACCCATACTTGAGATTTACTTGTGATTATGATCTATTCCAACAGTTTTTTAATTGGATTTTATAGTTTTTTGAAGCATCAGACATGTTCTGACTTTTAGTGACTAATTTTGTATCACAGAATTATGCTTCAAGACGGCTGTGTACAGATCATTTGTTACATGTGATGATCCAAAAGGAGTTGTGATTGTGGGATGATTAGAAAATTGAAAAGTGGTTCCCTGAGAACAAAGCAGAAGATGGAAAATCGAAGAACTCAAGAACAAGTTTGGATCACAAGGTAGAGAAAGAGTTGTGATCACAGGGGAGTATCAGGGCCCTTCATCTTTTCAGCTTATGGAGATGTCTAGAGGAGCTCAGAAGCTAAACCGCACGATTGATTCCTGGTCAAAAGGGATGAGGTTCGAATGGCGGCAGCCGAAAGACATTGCGAAAGACTTGTTGAAACGAGCTCTTGATCTGCAGCTTCTCTTCTCATGTTGGCCAAGTTGCAGGAAGTTTCACAGTACGACTCACTTAAACAAAAAACACAATTCTGTGATGGGATTTGAAAAACTGAGACGTTCTATTGATTGGGTTTTGAGGAGTTGAAATGAAGAACTTAAGAAGGCGATCAGAGACAGTCTTGTGAGGCAGAAACTGGGGGAAAATACAGAATCTGTTGAAAATGGTTATACTTTTTTCCCTCAAAGATATATGGATTCATGCTCAGATACTCCCTTCGCCAGCCAAAGCCAGAGTATGTTTCATACCACCAGTGACTCCACCATTGCAGCAACAACAACTGCCTCACAAAAGGTAAGGAAAGGGCAGAATCATATTGCCAAGCTCATGCGAATTAAAGAGTACCCCTTGAGACCTTTGCAGACTGCTTTGAAGAAACAGTTCAAGGAAGGTGAGAAGACTATTTCAAGTCAGTAGAGACCTATATTTGATATCGATAGGCCAAAAGTTAGAAACCCTTAAACTTTAGCTCAAAATGTTGACCACGAAAAGAGGACCTTGAGGGAAGTTCTTAAAACAATGCGATTTAGAGGACATTTTGAAAAGCAGTTATGTGGAAGAGCATAGGCCTAATTTTCGTCATTCCACTCACTTTAGCTCCACGGAAAGATTCGCCAATGTTAGCCCTCCCATTGTGCTTATAAGACATCTTCCTGTTTCATCTATGGAATTGGAGGAGCCTAGTGCACCATTGGTTCGAGGAGAGGCAGTGTTCTGCAGCAAAAAATGCTAAAAAGTTTAGGAGCAAAATGAGCTTTGAAGTCTAAAAAAATGCACCGAAAAATGGAAGCAGAAGAGACTCCAACCAAAAACCTTAACCAGAAGGAAAAAGCTAAAAACCAGAAAGTGGCAGCAGAGAAACCTGAAGAAAGAGAGGCCAAGATGAAAGAAAAGGCTTTGAGAAAGTTGAAAGCTTCTCATCCTACAGATCTTAAAACATAGAAAGGATGCAATTGATAAGAAGGTTGATAAGATCCAAAAGGTGACTTCTGTTAGAGGAATTTCACCAGAGAAAAATATAGAGAAATCTAAAAATGTGTCGAAATCTCAAGATCAAGATAAATTGGCATCTACAAAGGCAAGAAAGCATGAATTTGGATCAAACATCACATAGAATTCAATATCTCAGCAACCAAGTACTACGACAATCACAATCACGAAAAGCTCATCTTCGGAATGTAGCGTGTAACTCAACTGAGCGGAAAAGAAACAGATGCTTCCCTAATGAAAGTTGGTCTTGTAGACGAAAACCCTAAGGAATGAGAAACAGATGCTTATGTATCTCGCAATGGAGGTATGGCCTTCTTGAATTGCAAGTAACTTGATTATGTAATGTCCAGTGTTGACTATTAAGTATGGTTACGCTAGTCAAATGAAAACGTGCATCTGACAAAAAACGTGTGGTGCAATTGTAGGGCAAGTATTTCTGCGAATTCGAGTGGTATTTCTTGAATCATTGGATGCTTGACTTTTATCCGTTTTTTTAATGTTGAAATGTTTCTGAATGCAATATATTGTCAAAATTCAAAACAATTACTTACCGGAAAAAAAAAAAAAAAAAAAAAAAAGTGT
>JADOBS010303711.1:0-22565 GCA_015708375.1 Cydonia oblonga | reverse complement strand
CCCCCCCCCCCACGCGCGAGTGAGGGGCACGTGCCTGACACAAAAAAAAAATAAAATAAGGCATGATGCCAGTCTAACGTCAGGCGGGCATCACACCCACCTCGGACTCACGGGCTGGCAATCCCCCACTGGCCTGGCCATCGGGCTCCCACCTTCCCTCGGGCTGCCCACGTTGGAGCTCCATTCCCCAGCCTTCAGACCCTTTCTCCTCCCCCGTCCCCCGAGCAACCAGCAACGCTGGACTTGCTCTTAGCAAAGTTCCACCCGGCTGCCTCAATTGTTGCCACTGCCCTACTGGGGGCCGTGATTAATTTCTTATATGATGAAAGGACATTTAAATTTAGGGCTTAATAAGTTCCTTCTCAATATTTACCTATATTTAAAATAATTTAAGTCCATATAATTATCTATTATTCTTTGATCTTATAATTTTTTTTTTGTATTTTGAACGTCTATATATTACTATATTAGTTGACTAAACGACTTTAATTTTAATTTGTAAAGACGATATTTCAACAATGATTTACAATATTGACCCGGTTCCGATCATAAGTAGTTCATACTTATGCTTTAGTAACCAAGTAATATTAATATCGTAATAGAACGACTTAATTGATTTTTTATTATTTAGTCCTATTATTTTTTTACCTATTTTTGTACTTTTAAGAAACCTTTGTCGTCTTTTTTATGCCATTTAATAACTTCTTGATGTAAAATTATTAAAATTAAAATATTGTGGTGAGCAACTTAAATGATATAAATACATCATAGATATTTAACCCGTCTTTTCATGACATTATATAATTAACACGATACGCTATATATATGGTTGTGATATGTACATTCTTCTAACCATGTAGCTAGTTAAACCGCTGTTAATCATAACAAGTTCAAATAAAAACGAACAAAACCAAACACGAAATAAGGAACAAAAATCTGGTTATCTAAATTTTGACACCGTCGACCAATAAAAACAAGAATTGAAACCGCGACTAGTGTTACAAGTTGCAACAGCTTTAATCGAAGTTTGGAAGACGCAAGCGTTCGCTTAAAAATCATCAAATTAAGTAGGAGGAAACAAGACGCCAGCGTTTTGGATAATCAAGCAGCAGAAGAAGAAGCCTTTGACCAAAAACGCGCTTTTTCAAACGGCAATGTTTGTTTCTACTCGATCGATCTGGGAATTACCGAATCATCCGACCTCATTCTTTTCTGCTTTTTCGCTCTCTAATATCTCTTTATATATGAATAATCTCGATCATTTTTCAATCAAATAGTAACTCATAATCTCTGAGATTCTTTGAAACCTCTCTGTGAATTGATTTTAATCTCCCCAGAATTTACCTATCAATGGCAGAGGTAAGTTTTTTTTCCTTCATGTTTTTTCCTGATTTTAGGGTTGTAGGGGCTTTTCTATTATCTGTGCATGATGCACGTCTTTTAGGTTTAAGGAAATGACGGATTTTATATCGATAACACCTAAGTAACGATAAATCTTTTACAGAAAAAATGGACGCCGAAGTCTATAAGCCACAGAAATTAATATCATATGTGTGATTATTACACAGGAAATTGTTTCCATGAATAACATTGTTTGTTTGCTATATAAATTGCAGTATGAGAAGGGAAGGGCGGCGGTAGGGGTAGGGGGAGCTCTACCAAAATTTGGGGAGTGGGATGTGAACGATCCGGCATCAGCTGAAGGATTTACAGTCATATTCAACAAGGCCAGAAATGACAGAAGGTCTGGTGGAACTCCATTGATTGTTGCAGCAGCAGCCCCAGAAAAATATGCTTCCCGTAAAAAAAGTGGCAAATGTAATAAGCACCCCAAAAAGGTCATGATATCCATGCCTAATCATTTCACAAATTAAGTCTGTTCATACCTCTAAATTCTGATTAACCTAATTGAATATCTCAACCAATCATCTATCTACACGTTGTGGATGCAGAGCAAGTGGCTTATTTGCTGCGGTTGTTAGGTTTTTGCCCATTGGCTTTCGAAAGAACCTTGCAAGACAAGAAACACATGATGCTCTACAATGCAGCATTGATCAGAGTAGAGAAAACAATATCCTTCTGGTTATTCTTTAATTCATTTTATTTTTTTTTTCGATTTTGATGTGTTACTCCTTTATTTTTCCTTTTCAAGGAGAGTGATGTATAGTGAGTATTTTGTTAATTTTTTTTTCATTAAGTGGATGCTTTTATTTAATTTTATATGCTCAACCCGATTGAATGCTAAAGCAATTTTTGAATGAAACTGGTTGACTCATCTGTAATAATCATTTCTACACTATATTTCAACTTTCAACTACTCTCGGCCAAATCATGGAAAAAAATATTTAACTAACGGATGGGTCGTTGGTTCTTATTTGAATGGACGATTACCTTGTGATAGCTGACTTATAGAATCATTAAAACAAATTTACTTTTATTAATTTATGGGAAATGTTATTGACATCTCAAGAATCTCATTCTACACTTCTTATAAGTGTATTTTTCTTTCTAAATATAAAAAGTTTAAAATGTAGAATGAGAATTTTATAATGTCAATAACAATTTCTTAATTTATTAACAACAAATACTATAGTCAAGAACGTGTGAATATACTTATTAATATAAGTAGTAATCTCAATTAAAAAAATTTCGTACCTCGTAAATGTGATCACACCAATGACGTAATTCACCCTTCATACACGTAAATCTGATCTCTTTGAGAATGTAAAGGACGAGAGATTTTTTAATGTGGTCGGCACATAAGGTAATACATCACATGTTATTAAACAAATGGTGAGATTTGTATGTCACAATGAAAAATTTATCTTAAAAGGACAAGCGATGAGATCCACCATTCATCCACGAGAGAGATTTTTTAATGTGATCAGTAAATGAGATAGTACACTACGTGTTACTATACAAATTGTGGGATATGTGTGTTAAAAAGTTAATAACTTAAAAAATAAAATTTCTCACCACTTCTATAAAAATACGTGATGTACTACTCTTATTTCGATCCCAATAAAAATAAAAAGTTTCTCCATCCACGGAACCTGGTGTGTTTTTCATGGCAGCAGTGATGGGCATTTTAACCAGTCACGTGGACACTTTGCAATCTTCGAGTCTTGGATTTTGTCAACAAACGAACACAATATTTTCACTGTTCCCTTCTGGTCAAACATCATGTGCGAACAGCAAGCCGCCATTTTCTAATTGCACCCCACCAGAAAAAGGACGAGCCTTGAAGCTGGTGACTCGGAGAAGGGCAATCACTCATTCTTAAAACCAGCATTCTTAAGACCAAAGAATCGGGTGGAAAAGGGGGGAAAGCTCTCCGTTCCTTGTTCTCCTGTCCTAAAAACGTACTAGGTAAAACTCGAATTACCTATTGGGTAAATGCAAAGAAAATGGCAAGCTGCGCAGTGGAAGGTGGCTGTGCCAGCGACTACTTGGCCGTCGCCATATCCGCCGTCTGCTTCATTCTGTAAGTTTTTCTGGTTCTAGTGGGTCTCTATCTGATTAAATTCATCACAGTTTAATGGGTTGTCTTGGTTATTTGCATATTCGTTTGCTTTGGTGGGTTTTGTTTTAAGATACTGCTTGCTGGGTTACTGTTTGATTTTATGTTTCAGAGAGAATTTTGAGTTAAAGCAAAAGATTTGAAATTTCCATGTGAAAATTAGCAATAGGGTAACAAATTTGTAACCTTTAGCTTTCTATGAGTTAGTTAGTTTGGCAAGAAGTACAATTTGATGGTCAAAGTTTGATAAGCAAAGTTGTTGACCTCATTGTTCATAGTGAATGAATGGAAAGAAATTATAGAATTTCCGGATTGTATCTGCTGATTTGTTTGCTCATGTGTCTGAGTTATTCTATGATTATTATACTCTTACACTGAACAAGCTCGCTCATATACTAACTCCAGTCCTTTTGTATTGTTGGTTTCTTTCTTTCAGGCTTCTTTCACGGGTAATCTTGCCCTTTGCCGTTCTCAAAATTCCTCTTCCGAAACGCAGTAGCTTTTGGATTCCAGTGATTCAAATTTATGCCAGCTTAAACCTTCTGTTGTCGCTTGTGGTAATTATCGATTTCTATGTTCAGTAACCCATCAATACTGTTCTTAATAACTTCAGCTTTTATAAGTTGTGTTGTGGGGCTCTTTTGTTACCATTTATAAATAGAGTATGTTTCTTGCAGATGTCTCTCAGTTTTCTGAAATTCAAGAAGACATATTGGTGGCATTCTTGCTATTTTTGGGCAGGTTGTTTACTCATTTTATCATGACTTTGAAGTTAATTGTACAGTTTCTCTTTTGTGAAATTTATAGTTTTGTGTACTCTTTGAAGAATCTTTTTGCTTTCAGTCTGGATTGAAGCTCCGCTTGGCTTTGGTTTGCTACTGAGCTGCCGCATATCACAGGCCTTCCAACTGTATTACATTTTTGTAAAGTAAGCATACATTTTACGTGCTTGAGAAATTATTGTTGCAGTGTAAAGCTCAGTATTACAATTGGGCTGCAACTCGTCAAGTATTTAATCTGAAAATTAAGCTGTGGAACCAAAACCAATTAAGAAAGAGATTTAGGTTGCATTTGTATTGGGTTTGTGCTCCACTTATGTGCAATTAATCTTTCAGGAGGTGTCTACCACCAGTCAGATCTTATATATTTCTTCCACTAATTCTCATGCCATGGATTGCTGGGGCTGCTTGTAAGGCTCTCTGAATTGATAAATACTTTGGATATCCACTTCAAATGCCTGTGTCTTACACAATGTGTCTTGTATGATTTGTAGTTATCCAGATCAAAAGGCCTCTAAATAATCGATGCCACATGGGAATTCAGTGGACCATCCCAGTCATGTCCCTCCACACACTGTATGTTGCCATTTTGGTAGGATTCACGGGGGCTATTTGGCATATAGAGTTCAGGTTTGACGAACTTAGAGACCTCTGGCGGGGAATACTTGTCTCAGCCTTTTCTATTGGTACACCACTGTGATCTGTTTTTGGTTAGTTCAATGAATGTCAAAAATGATACTTTTTAATTTTTCTGATGAAGGAGTTGTTCATCTTAATCCAATTCAGATTAAATTTCTTTAGTTTGAATGACAAGTGGTCCCAAATGTGGACTTGTTATATAGGCCTTATTGGTTTGACAGAAAAAAAGAAAGAAAAAGAAAAGGCCATACAAGCATTTTCATTTGTTTCCTTGGATGCTACAAGGGCTAGTTCACATCTGCTTTTAGATATTGTGGAAGAAACTATAATGTTACAGAAAACTACATCATTGTTTCTCAACTATCTTGTAAGCTGATTAAGGCTGTAATATATCAGTAATATATGGTTACAACTTGTTTACCCTGCTTCTAACCGGTTCTCCTTATTGCTTCCAGGTGTATGGGTTGTTGCTTACTTTTTGAATGAAATTCATGAAGATATCTCATGGCTTCAAGTTGCCTCAAGATTTGTGCTCTTAGTTATGGTATGATTTATCATCCGGTAGTACCTTTGCATGTTATGTACTGTGTAAAAGTCTTACTCATCTGTCATGCGTGTGCTAACATTTCTAAGGTATATATTTTAGGCAAGCATTCTTGTCTTAGCTTTCTTTTCGATATCAAGTTCACAACCTCTTCTATCACAAATCAGCTTGAGGAAAAGGGAGCCCCTATCTTTTGAGACAATGGGTCAGGCTCTGGGGATTCCTAACAGCGGAATGCTATTGCCAAGGGAACCAGCACCTGTGATAGATCCTGATGAGCCACTTGATAAACTTCTTATGAACAAAAGATTCTGTCAGTCCTTCATGAAATTTGCAGACAGGTATTCCGTTCTTCCCAAGGTTACATGTTTTGAAATACATTTGCAATGATAATTATTATGCCAGAATAACCTCTTGAGTACAGAACATGACTTTCTCCTAAAGCTAACTGAAAAGAATTAACGAATTGCCCAAAGGCTGAATATAATTTTATCCAGCCAAATGGAACCTCCAAAGATTATATGTTTTTTATCACAAGCTTTCAGTGGGATCTATTTGTAGAGACAATTGAGATAAGGAATAAATAATTAATTGTGTGGAGTACTTATTTTATTCTATTTGTTTGTTTATTCACAGTTGTTTGGCAGGGGAGAGTGTCCATTTTTATGAGGAAGTGCATGAACTCGGTAAAATACCGGCAGATGATCCTGTAAGACGGATTTACATGGCACGGCATATCATTGACAAGTACATAATTGCAGGTTTGTGATCGTGTCACTGTGTCAGTGAAAATCTACCTTTTAACTGAGTTGTGTAACGATATGAATTTACCTTTTTCAACCTAGTCTCACAATAACTTGGAGTTAACTTAAGTCTCATAAGTGTGTGTGTGTGTGTGTATTTCAATTTCTACCATACATGGCACGGCATATTTCTCACCGAAGGAGACAAGCGATTTTGACTACTTCCAATCTGGTACAACCAAATCTTTTTAATGTATTTCAATTTCTACCATACAGGTGCAGCAATGGAAGTTAATATTTCTCACCGAAGCAGACAATCGATTTTGACTACTTCCAATCTGGCACAACCAAATCTTTTTAATGATGCTTTAAATGAGCTGATACAATTGATGAAAACGGTAGGATGAATTTTTCATACTCAACTTTTTCTTTAACTGACTTCTAATTAGTTCAATATTACAGCAGAATGATTTCTAAGCTTTTCTTTCTCTCTTTTTACCCTCTTCGTGAAGAACTTGGCAAAAGATTTCTGGTCATCGATCTACTTCACGAAGTTCAAAGAAGAAGCGAATATGAGATCTCATGAGCTGGAACAGATGACAAGATGGAACCACTCCCCCACTCCAAGGTTGAGTTCTGTACAGAGTGTTGACGATCCATTTCACCAAAAACAAGAATCATGATTCTTGCTGTAACGCTCAGCACCAAGGCCTACAGTGAGCCAAGAATCATGGAAAGAAAAGGTAACTGGAAGTTTGATAGATCACAAGGGTATGCTATTGGTGGGTGAAGATTCCGACGACATTATCGCTTGGCCGGCATAAACAAAACTAACTGAAGATTAAGAAGAGAGTACAGCAAATTTTTGTTTGGCGATTGCCGGACACAAGAAGTGTTTTATTCTAGCTAGTTTATGAAGGCTTTCAGATGCCTTGTTCTATTCTTTTTTTAAATCAGAAAGTAGACAGTTCTAATCTTCATATAACATTGTAGAATAAAAAGGATAGTCGTAAACGTCGAATAAGAAGGTCTAACAAAAATTTGGGGAATCATTGCTTCAATTGTTAGAAGGTAGTGTAACTCATAATATGTGAAAAGGTTGTATGTACAGACCAAGTGAATGAAAAGCTATTTAGCATTCATCCTTATATATGGAGATAGGAACATGAACCCGCAACTGATCACCTGTTTTTTGCACAAAAGTTGACCTAGCTAACATGCTCGGTACTATGGTCTAATGATATTCATCTTGACTTGTAAGTCAAAAGTCTTAGGTTCAAATCTCGTAGATGGCGAATTCAATATCAAATTAGGTTGCTTATTGTACAGCTTAGCAGAACTTCCCCTCTTCTTAGTGTAAAATATATCAGTGTACTAAAAAAATGCCTGTTATAAAGTGGAGTATGTGAGGCCATAAATTTTTTAACATGTAGTGTGTCTGGAACACAAAGTGAAACATCACATGTTATGCAATTAAGAAATTTTTTTATTTCAAGCGCTCCGTTAATTATATAAGAACATATAATGTTCTACCTCATATTCCAAGCACACTGAAAAATCTCTCATAACTAACAACTTAATAACTGCTTTCAGCAACTCCTCTGCTGTACTGCATGCAGTTTTATGGCTGCCTACCTACCTTCCACGTGACGCGTAATGCTGTGGAATAAAACCCTTTTGACAACAAATGAAGTTTTTTTTTATATTTCATGCATGCATTAACAAAATCTACTATTATACTATTTGCAGGTATGTGGATCAACTGTTTAGATCTCTCTACGTGGAAAAGGTACGGATTTGATGTGCAATGTCCGGTAGCAGCAAAATTGGTGTCGAGGGGTTGCTTCGATCCAGAGGTCGTCCCTCTTCATACCAAAGCTATATGCTTGTGCAAAGGCTGCGGTTCAGTTGATTGGCTATGAAGCTTGCTGCACACAGTTTGGGCTCACTCGCTCCAGTGGTTCTTCTGGCGCTTGGCTCCCGACTCTCTTTCGAGGCTTGGCGCCTCTCTATTGGTTTAAAGAAAAGGGAGCAGTCGCTTCCCCATGCATATAACCATGCACACTTCGTTATTTCTCTATTGTTTTCCCGATAAGGCCCGGCTATGGCCCCACCACCGCCAGTTTTGCAAAACCGTAATATTACTAAAAAGATTACATTTGTGAAATTTTTTTTTGTAAATGACATGAAAATTGATTATTAGATTATTACGCAAGTGTTAATCATATGTTTGTTTCTATTGGTGACATATCATTTAGTTTGTAAGTTTTATCTATAAATCCAATCTCCCTAGCATTATCTAAACCATATATATGAATATAATGCTAGAGAGACTAAATTTGTTGACAAAATTTTGTAAGCTAAATGGCATGAAAGTATATTAGATTATTACTTAAGCATTGATAAACATGTTCATTCCTATTAGTAACTGTTGACCCCAAAAACGACCAAGCTTACGTGGCACGCATGCCGAGTAATCTATGAGCTAATTACGTCATTCGGTTGTATGCGGGGCGTGCCAACTCGACGGCCGAGCTCGGCCGGTGAGTAAAATATGTGGTTGTGGCGTTGAGCGCGCTGCTGATTTCTGTGACTTGCGATTGCGGCCGAGAAAGGAACAAATCTCGGCCTTTGGGTTCTAGAGCTTGAAGACAAGGCTGCTAGTTCTGCAAAGTTCAATATCAAATTCGGCTTTCAATGTGCCGAATGTAGTAACCCGTAGCACCTCATTTTACCGAGAAGGCTAATGAAACGACCTTTGCCAATAAGGATTAAAAAATCCTTTTCGACCGAGATTTGGATAGATAACCAGTCGACCCCTTCGCAGTGCTGTTTATCCAAACTGAAGATGCTCCGCGGTCGGCTGATTCTACGGTTCCAGTGCTGTTTATCCAAACTGAAGATGTCGCCGGTTGCCTTCACAGTGCTGTCTTCCAGACTGAAAATGTGTTGAGTGCTGTCTTCCAGACTGAAAATGTGTTGGCGAGAAAGGGGATAATAATAAAGTTCTCAAGGTTATTCAGAGATTTCGTGTAGAGCGAATTTAAGCATGGCAGTTTGTATGTTAAGTTGGAGGTCCCTTTTCCCGTTGCACAACGCCTCTGTATTTATAGGGACATACCTTTTGCTTGGTATGGCCAGATAATTTTATAGAGTTCAACTGCAACTCTAATTCATAAAATTGAAATTGATCCGCATGAGAAATCAAGGCATATCCTTCAAAATGAACCGTGGGATTTGTTCCAAGACTTTTCAAACCTAATAAAAGTCCATCTAGGCTTATCGCATCACTTCATCGAAAACCCATCAGTAGCCATGCTTTATCTGATCATCAAATTCATCGAAAACCCATCAGTAGCCATGCTTTATCTGATCATCAAAACACCATAGAAAAAGGCCTAGCCTATTTAGGTTCCTTGTGTCATCATTATCCAAGACCATGATTTTCCTTTATCCCATTACTCCACTGGTTCTGCATGCAAATCCATTCAAATATAGAACTGTACAACTGACTAGATATCAAACTGCACGGCAAGCCTTCCATGAATCTCTGTACTGCCGTATTAATTGTAAGGGGTTAGCAAACAGCCAGCTGTGGCCTTTAATTTCTCCACAACCCGATAAAACCCTTAATTATGTGCAATAAAATCCCACGCATATCTCTGCAATCCGTAAACCATTTAAGTTTTTTCACCACTTTATTAAAAGTGCTTTTGCTTATTTAAAGATTTTTTAACATTTATTAAGGCAATTACAAACAAATCTTTAGGTTTAAACCGTTATAAACAAGTGATTTTGATTTATACAACCGATTTCATTTAGTGAGATAAAATTTTATTGTTGTAATACTCGGTGTAAGAAAAACTAAAAAGCGTGAATCCAAAATGATAACAAATTGGGTGTATGTAGTACTTGTTGGAAAATAGAATATCATATAGGTTATATGAAAAGATAAGATAATATCAATTAATATATGAGATATGTAGTTAAATTAGGATAATATCAATGATCATGATGATGAGGTATACTTAGGTCTACAAAATTTATCATGGTATCAGAACGAATTGTTCTCTCAACACATCTCTAGTCCAAGTTACTAGGCTTAAACATGCTTTCTGAAGTGTTTTTTAAAAGATGTGTTGGCTCCAAAATAACTCCGGTTCAAGTGGTGTTGACTGCAGCTGTACCACGCCTTGGTCTAACAGCTACCGCCTACAAAACTATCATAGAAGTATGGTTTTTTTTTTTCACCTACTAGCTTTGCAACATAACTACTTTTCTTTGCATCCAACAACTTTTCTCTCTTCTGAATATCATACTTATAGCACGGTCCCTTTTTTCAGCGATTCAAACTTGTCCTGCATTGCTTTACAAAACAAAGTCCTTCATTTCAAAGCAGAAACTGATCGGTTGATTCAGTACTTACAATGGAATTGCAAGAATTTTTCATAGCGGCAGCAAGCACTTTAGGATTCATCTCTCTTTGCAAATCCTCCTTCATTTTTCTCAGGTGGGTATGGAATATGTTCTTGAGACCCCCAAAGAATCTCAAGGAGTATGGCTCCTGGGCTCTTATTACGGGCTCTGCTGATGGAATCGGTAGAGCCCTCGCCTTCGAAATGGCTTCAAAGGGACTTAACCTAGTCTTGCTTGATCGAAACACTTCAAAGCTTGAAGCTACCTCCAATGAAATACGTGAAAAATACGGTGCAGAGACTGATGTTAAGAACATTGTGATGGATTTATCCAAATTTAGTGGGGAGGAAATAGCGCATGCCATAGAGGAAGAGATCAAAGGGCTCGACGTTGGTATTTTGGTAAATAACGCAGGAGTGGCTTACAGATTTGGTAAGTTCCTCCATGAGGTGGATGATTTGGAGGTGATGGAGAGCATAAAGGTGAACATGGAGGCTGCGACCTGGATCACTAGGGCAGTGCTTCCAGGTATGCTCAAGAAGAAGAAAGGAGCAATTGTCAATCTTGGCTCTGCCTCTCATGCGGTCCCTTCTTTTCCTCTATTCACTAATTATGCTTCTTCCAAATCGTGAGTTCATTTCATGCTTTATTTTATTTTATTTTTTCAATCAATATTCTGCTTTAGAATAATTTAAGTTGTGAAAACGGGATTAGGATTTGGGTGTATATCGGTTCTTACCAAACTTTGTTTGTTTCATATTTACGAACTTTCGATTTGAAATTTTTTTTTAAGTATAACCGGTTGTCTTTTGAAATGAACTTTTTCTCGTGTATTAAACCGCTTATATGATTAAGAATGTATGTGTCATGTTAAATAGGTACCTTTCAATGTTGTCAAGAAGCATTAGTTTGGAATACAAGCAGCATGGAATTGACATTCAGTGCCAGATTCCTATGTTCGTGGCAACAAAGCTGACAATGGTAAAGGCAACTCCCTTCTTCTTCCCATCACCAGAGACGTACGGCAAGGCAAGCATGCGATGGATTGGCTATGAGCACCATTGTTCGCCCTACTGGGGGCATTCTGTGCAGTGGCTCATAGTACATACATTGCCCGATGCGTTTGTGACTGCTGTGTGTTTTTGGTACACCCTTCGGTTGCGAAAGATTGGCCAATTGAAAAGGATGCAACAAACAACACGAATATGATGAAACTCCATAGTGTACGTTCTTTGTTTTGGTTAAGATTGTGAGGTTTGTTAATTTGATGTGTATTTGGTTTGCAGTAATTAAGTAATAATATAATAAGAAGCAAATTCACAATGGACTTATATGAATAGGAAAATTATTGTGAGTTATGGGAACATTGTCACATTTTTTAATTTGGTTCGCACCAATCGGTTACTAAATTTAGACTTAAATTTGTCGTTCATTTATATTAGTTATATATAACATGTGATGTGCTTTTATAAAACAAAACATGTGATGTGATGTTCATTAATTTGAGAAAATGTGCTTTTATTTTTTTATTTTTTATATTAAGAGAGAAGATTTATGCATCTCCATAATAGACTAGCAAATCAAACTCGTTATTCATGATCATCAAATTAAAGTCTCATAATAATAAGAAAAATATTGTTAAATCATAGTGCAATTGACGTAATAGTCACCTATTTTAGTAGCATCTATTATGTTTACTTACAATTACCAAGTGTAATGGTTAAAGCTTAATTAATTACAGCTATGCCCCATACAATTCAATTGTTTTCGTACTTTGCCAGAGTTTTTAATGGATTAGTTAACATAGTTGATGAAGGGGTAAGCTGCGACAAGAAAAAGACTTTTGGAAGGTTAAGTGATACATTTTAAGTTTAATGAGACAAAATGAGAAAACAATTGAGTTTAATGGAAGCCTAGCTAGCTGTAATCAAGCCAATATTTTACTAAGGAACCTTTCGGAAAAAAAATCATATTACCCTCGTGGCATTTGGCACACATTGCTAGTTGCACTGGCAACTAGAGTTTGCTACTAGTCTGCACCATTTTAGAAATGTCGTCTTGAATTGTTCTTGCCCGCATCATGCCTTCTTACTGATAAACTGTTAAGACCTTGGACTATATGGTAGTTAGGTGTTTAGCCTTTATGGCATTTTGTCTTTTCCTTTGTAAGAGTTGGTATCATTCAATCCAACGGTATGGGAAGCTGTGATGTGATCCAATTGTGGGCACTCCTCCTCTAGGGTTGTATAAGTAGTAACTTTCATCATTTGGGAGAGTATGAATGAAAAATCGAATGCTTATTCCTTTTCCCTTTTCCTCTTATGAATTTTCTTTCTTACTGACTGCTCCTATTATAAACCAGAAACCCTACCAAATTCTCTACTAGACTTGCTGGCAATGGAATTCCAACAATTTTTCCTAGTGGCAGTAAGTACTCTAGGGTTCATCTCTATTTGCAAATCCTTCATCAATTTTCTCACATGGGTCTGGCTTATGTTCCTTAGACCCCCAAAGTGTTAAGAGTACACATAGCAATGAGTCACCAGATTAGATTCTTACTTAGCTGTTAAGCTTGTGATGTGTAGTCTTAGTTATTTGTATTATGCTAAGCTGACACTTATAAATATGGGAAAAGATATCTATGTATAAATACTTGATGTATGGTTCTGTTGAAGTAATCTGAGAATCACAATTCTATTTACCTCTCTCTCTCTACATTTCTCATTCTCTCTCTATAACTGTTTTTCTCTCTCTGAATTCTGAGTTTCAACATGGTATCATCACCATTGTCTAACCGACTCTGATCCACCGCTTATCTCTTTCCTCAAACTTTCTATTGCAAATGTCAATTGGATCGATTTCCATTGCAAATGTTGCTGGAATGGTTCCGACGAAACTCAATCGTCACAACTATGTCACTTGGCATAGTCTCTTCATCCTTGTTCTGAAACGCTTCAAGCTTCTTGGACTTGCCAATGGCAAGGATCTGTGTCCTCCTCAATTTGGTCGAAATTCCTCTGGTGATTGTGTACTCAATGATTCTTTTGAGACCTGGTGCGAGCGTGATCAAATTCTAACTATTTGGATCAACTTTACACAATTTGAAGATCTTCTTCCCTTGACCATTGGCATGGAAGACTCTCGCTCTCTTTGGCAGTCTTTTGAGTGGCGTTTCTCTGGTGCTTCCCGCACTCATGTTCACAGTCTTCGATCAAAGATCCAAATGATTCAGAAAGGTGATTCTTCCATGACCGACTTTCTGCATTCCATTAAAGATATCTTTGATAAACTTGTTGCGAACTTTTTTTTGAATCTGATCTTGTGGCTTACATCTTATCTGGACTTCCTGATGAATATGAATCCTTTGTTGATTTTATTGAGACTCGAAATGAATATGTGACTGCTGATGAACTTCATGGTCTCCTATTAAGCAAAGAAATCTCACTCCAGAAACACAAAACCAAAGCTTCTTCATCCTCAACTGCACCATTTCATGTTTATGCTACTCAATACATAAATTCTGGAGTCAATTCGAACAAAGGCAACTGGAACAACAATTTTCGAAATCAAAATCGATCTAATTAGAATCGTAATTATGGGGGAAACAAATCTAACAACGGGAACAACAACACTTCTAGTGGTCTTCTTGGTACTGGTCATTCTCGCCAAAATTTTGGTCAATCCTCATACTCTGGCCGTTCTGTGCAATGCCAGTTATGCCTTTAATATGGTCACTGGGCTTCGACATGTAATCATCTCTCTCAATTTGCATCCCCTTCAACAAATCTTTCACTTAAGCTCTCATAACAATGTCTGCCATAACTTCTTGTGCACCTCCTAGCTATTAGCTCATTGATAGCGGTGCATCTCATCATGTCACACTTGATCCCTCAACACCCAACTCTGCCATTCCCTATGCTGGAAGTGATTAACTTTTTGTTGGAGATGGAAAAGGTATGTGCATCTTTCATACTGGTTCTGTGATCATTTGCACAAAAAAATGCCTATTTTCAATTGAACGATGTTCTTTTAGTTCCTCAGGCTTCTCATAACTTATTATCTGTTTACAAGTTTGTCTATGACAATTGGTGTTCTCTGACTTTTGATCATTTTGGGTTCTATATCAAGGACCTAAGAACTGGTAAGATGCTTTTCCAGGGCCCCAGTGAATGAGGTTTGTACCTCTTATATTGGAATGCTTCTAATGGTGTTTCTGGAATTGCAATCTCTCCAATAGCTTTGATGATTGCTAAGGCTAACATTCATATCTGGCATCGAAGACTTGGACATCCTTCTAGGGGATTTTTCCATTCTATTGTCAATAAGAATAATCTCCCTGTAATTGGGTCTGTTAATAACTTGTCAGTGTGCACTGCATGTCAATTGGGGAAAGCTTCTAGGCTCCCATTTTCAACTTTACCTTGTACTTCCACTAGATCACTCCAGTTTTTTCACACTGATGTATGAGGTCCCTATCCTACATCTTCTTGTACTGGTTACATATTCTATCTAATAATAATGGATGATTTTACTAAATATAGTTAGCTTTATCCCCTACATTTCAAGTCAGATGTATTCTTTACTCTCAAGACATTACTTTTAAAGATTCAAACTCTTCTTGACTTCAAAGTTCAAAGTATAAGGTCAGATTCAAGAGGTGAATTCTTGAATAAGTCACTACAAGGTTTTCTTAATGATCAAGATATCACCCATCAGTTGAGTTGCTCTCACACTCTTGAACAAAATGGGTGTGTCGAGAGAAAACATAGATATGTTGTTGAAATGGGTAGAACAATGTTATCTCAGAGTGGTTTACCTGCAAAATTTTAGGTTGAAGCCTTTCAAATTGCCATCTATCTCATTAATCGGTTGCCTTCTCAGTCTTCAATGGTCAGTCTTTGGGAACTTGTGTTTCATGCTTCTCCTAAGTATCACACATTGAAGACTTTTGGATGTGCTTGTTATCCATGGTTACAGCCTTATTCGAATGACAAATTGGACTCAAAGAGTAAACAATATGTTTTTCTGGGTTACAGCTTGAATCATTGTGGCTATAGGTGCTTGAATCCTATCACCAATCGACTATACATCTCAAGACATGTTGTGTTTGATGAGTCTTTATTTCCTCACAAGCATCTCTTTACTTTGGCTTTTTCTCCACAACCATGTTCACAACAGCAATCTAATCCTCATATCTCTCTTTCTTTTCCACTGCCAATGTTACATTATGAGAAATAACCACAACCTGCACCTTCCAATTCTAAGCAACAAACATCTCCAGTTATATCTTCTAGCACAAAAGCATCTCCCACTGCTTTATCACCATCAGACTCATCTCAGTCATCATCCCCTCATCCTCCAACTCTTATCAATAATCATCCCATGATTACAAGAGCAAATGCAAGTATTCATAAACCCAAGGTGTTCACAGCTACTAAACATCAACTCCCATCTTCAGTTGATTCTCTTACCAAGTTGCCCCCACTCCATCAACTTTTCTTCAAGCAACTAAGCACTCTCATTAGATGGAAGCTATGCAATCTGAGTTTCAAGCTTTACAATCTACTGGAACTTAGGAATTGGTACCTAATAATTCCAATTATAACCTTATAGGCTACAAATGGGTTTTTAAAGTTAAACACAAACCAGATGACACCATTGAAAGGTATAAAGAAAGACTTATTGCCAAGGGGTTTCATGAACAGGAAGGCTTGGACTTCTCATAAACCTTTAGTCCAGTTGCAAAGCTTACTACTATCAGGATCTTACTCTCCATTGATGTTAACTATGATCGATTTATACATCAATTGGATGTCAGTAATGCATTCCTTCATGGTCATTTAAAGGAAGATGTATATATGATTCAGCACCCTAGTTTTGTAGGCTCTTCCAAACGTCATCATGTCTGCAAGCTTAGGAAATCACTCTATGTCTTAAACAAGCTCCTAAATCTTGGTATTAAACTTTCTACAATGCCATTCTTTTTCTGGGATTTCAGTCCTTATACTCTGAAACTTTCTACCATGTGTGACCTCCCGTTACATCAAAGCCCAAAGACTCAAGCAGCTCGACGGGCACTACCTCACAAGCCGAGGACTATCCAGTTGTTATGCAGTTGCTGCATTACAGCAAAGTTCTTGTTCGTTTCACTCGTTTTTCAATAAGGAATTCAGAAGTAATCACAACTTGGCTCAACTGCATGCTTACAACAACTGATCACTCATGCACTTCCAAGAAGACCGCACCCTTCTTAGGGACTCATCGTAGGAATTGCGCATTTCGATAGACTAACCATGCTCTCCAGTGCGAGAGGGTAAGCTAATTGCTCTCCAGTGCGAGAAGGTAAACCAATTCCCCGAAACCCACATGGGTCAGCTCTCCAAGACGGGAAGATAGACTCTACACTCCGAATATCCAAACGTGGATGAGCCAGGCTGCCTAGATGCACCATGGCGTGCGCCGGGATTCCTAGAAATAGCCACAATGGTCTTTTTCACAGCTTAGCTAGCTGAAGGATTTTGGGTCTGTTGGCCTAATCTGTGGAGAACCGGGCCCTAGAGACGGAGGGGACACATTACGTAGTACATCTGATGGACGGATGCCCTGGAAACCTAAAGCTGTTACCGAATGCACTAAGGTAGCCTACGATTTTCGAAAGACTGTCTACGGCTTGCCCTTCGAGCAGTAAAGTCATGCTAGACTTATACAACCACACATTCTTGTGAAAGGTTAAACAAGCTAGTGTGCATATACGAAACCTTATCCACTGCTGACATGCTACGTAGTCGATAAACTTCACATCTGCTAAGCGCGGAACAACCTACACCAAGTCCTAAAGTGTTGTGATACTTGTTACACAACCTACGAGAAAGCCAAAGTTAACAGCCTAGTGGTTACGCGGACTTGTCTGCTTCTGTAAGTAAGGCATCCGGCTGCCAACCCTATGGCTAACAACTTTGCAAAGTTCTACACCAACACATATGGCTGCATAGGCTATACGGGCATGTCTGCTTATAGAAAAGTAGCACGTCTGCCACTGGTCTATAAAGTCTAAAGGTTAGGACATGAACAAAAGAAGTGAAGATGAAGAAAAGCGAATGAAGCATATTTATAAACAATTAGCAAAGGTCGAAAGAGTTTAAGCAAAACAAGAACTACAAGGAAAAACAAAGAAAATCCTAAAGGCTACCTAGAAGACTACACTTCACCAGCTTGGACATCCCACGACTACTCGGTCGCCACATTTTCAGCAGCCGCGATGCTCTTAGCAGCGGCATCATTCAGCGCTTCACTTCCGGCTGCCCCAGCATGGGCACCAACTTCTCCAACTACTTCACAAATAAAAGCCTCAAAAGTAAAAGCAAGCAAGTCTTCTAGAGAAATAGAAAAGGTCTTGAAACCTCAAGTCCATCATTCTCACCCTTCAGCTGCTCATTCTCCTCGAGCAGACTAATACGAACGCGATGCAGCTCATCCACTTCCTTCTTCAAACTTTCATTGATTTTCAGTACACCTTGAAGTTCCAACACTTGGGGTTCAAGCTTATTGACGATTCTCTTGAAGTGGATCACTTGATTGTAAGAAGCAATCAACTATTCATCCTTTGCATGAGCAGCGAAACGAAGCTCAGAAATTGCAAACTCAAGATTTTAAATCTAAGGGATGTAACATCCAATCTCCTTCTCTGCACTTTCATACTTAACTTGGATCGCGTCAAGCTTAGTCTTCAAGTCAACAATCTCTTGGCGAGCGGATTCAAGCTGCAAAGAAGTAGGGGCAGAAATATTAGACCCCTTCAAAGCAACGAGCTCAGAATCCAACCTCTTGATCCCCTCAGCCGAGGAATAAGCTTGTCATAGTCTTCGCCACCTTTTTGGTAGCCTTGCAACATCTGCATCATAGCAAGCAGAGCAGTCCTTCTATATTGGGTCATATGTTTCGTAAAGGAACTTAGGCAAACAACTTTTCTAACACCATCAACAAACTTGGCACAAGCATCCATGTCTTCAAGCAGATTTGGTTTAAAAAGCACACGAATCTCAGCAGCCTCCCCAGAAGCAGACTTAGTGGATTTCTCACAGCTACCCACGCAAGCAGTCTCCTCTTTCCCAGCAGGCGAGTCAGTCTCAACAGCAGAGGGAGTGGACCTTAGCGCCAATTTAGCAGCAAAGTCTACCTTATCATTTTTCATAATAGCAAGCCTCTCCAAAGGTGAACCAGACTTAGCTCCCAACGGACATCTTGGTACAGACTTTTGCACTAGACGCACGAGAGGACCTCTATGCTGAGTAATCCTATCAACAATTGTACTAGCCATTCTAGATGGCAGGCGCCACATGCTCAGATCTAGCAGCCTCATTTTTCTTCCCATTGGAAGAAGTCATGCCAATCACAGACCTTTCGGTAGCAGGGGGAACCTCACGAGCAGCGGAAGAAGTCTTCAGTTTTCTCTTAACCGGCATCTCTTGAGCAGGCGGGGAAGATTTCTTCTTTCTACCTTCATTCATAGTAGGCTCCACGACAGCGATCAGATGAGCCAATGCATCCACCTTGATCCTCTTTACCTCATCTTTCGAGAGCATCCCACATTTCTCCCTGCGAAGAAAACTAAGCAGCCAATGCCATTCACGGTACTCAGTAGAGGAGCTCAACCTAGCATTCTAGCAGGTAGGAGGCCTACATGCCCAGCATTCCAGCAGCTCATGAGGACCCGCGACCTTCTCATTTCTCTTAATCATCGGCCTAGCCCGAGTCAGGACCAAGAGCCCAAAAGATATGAGTCATACAACCCGTCTATCACTACATCCCAGCGCTTCAATTAGCAGCCTCAGCCGCACAAGCTGTCCATGACTCTAGCTAAGTTGAGCAGCCTAAAGCAGTAGTCCCTGCCATAACACCTCATCAGCCTATGTCGAGCAGACTCCTGGCCCCTTCCAGCCGACATGCCGCACCATCCCGATGGCTGCCCCGTGATAGCACTATCCAAGAAAAAGACTAGAAAAATTAAATTTTTCTTACATCGGTGCGGCACGGAGAAGACGAAGATATCAACGAAAGACGGTCATTTTCACATGCAAGATGTAGAAGATTGCTAGAGGAGGGGGAACAAATATCATCTAAGCTTTCTCTCTCTCTCTCTCTTGTAGGGTAGAATAAATCACTCTCCAAAGTTGATTTAACAACCCACTTAAGGTGGACTTAAATAGGCTTTGAGAGAAATTTATTTCCCTTTCCTAGAATGATCTAATTTCCTATTAAAGAGGGAATCTACATCAAAATAGGAAGCAGCCCTACGTTTCCTAACGCAAGAAGATCTCTACACTTGCTGCCCTTTCCTGCGAGTAGCCCAACATGTGTGGGGGCATTTGTGGAGCCAAAAATAATTACAAGGCAACACGTTGATTTTTTGACAAAAGAGGACAAAAATACCCTTGAGGCATAACGGGATTCCTACGCGCAAGCAACGGGCAATCATCCCTCAACTAAGTCAAAAGTGCCCAAAATAGATAATAATTCAAAACCTATCTCATCAAATTCCTTCTACAAGGTAACTCCCAAAACCTATTACATTCCATTTATTTTTTACCTCATTTTCCCTTTTTTAGCTAATCAATTAGCTATTTATTTTATTCATTCCATAACCATTCCATAACCTCCAAAATCTTCCATATAAATTAGATTAATTAGGCTAATTAATGGATTAATTCCTAATTAATCCATTAATCACCAAATTAATCACCATTTTCACACACAAAACCTCTAAAGGCCGGCCACCTCCATTCCCTATATGTATGACCCTATTTCTTCTAAAAAGGGGGGTCCACACTCTTGCAAAGGTTCCACACTCTTGCAAAAATCCCAAAAACTCTCCAAACACTTTTTCTCTCTAAATTCTAACTTTGGCATCAGAGGTTCTTCGGCCAAAGCCCCCCCCCCCATTTATCGTGGGCGTGTGAGGTTTTTGGCCTTGACCTAAGGTGTTAATTGTTTTGTAGGTGCAATTTTGTTCAAGAAGAAGAAGAAGGAAATTTGCATCCACACAGATGACATGACTGATCTCCAGAAATTATGAAGAAAAGTCCATTGTGAGTTGCATTTGATGCCTTATTGAGTTACTCTTTAACTAGAGATTTATGATAGCATTACTATTTTTTTGGGTGCATAATTTATGGTAAGCTTGTTTTGTGCAATGACCTAGTTTGATGGGCAAAAAACTTTTTGAACATCATGTTTAGAAACTATACTATTATAATCCTTTTCGGATGTGGAAAGACCAAAAATGGTTACAGTAGTCCCTTTTACATCTTAAGCAGGATAAAGATTAGGCCACTCTGATAGCCACACATTTTAAGTGCCAATATAATGAACGAAATCCATGTAGATATAATTAAGCAAAAGATACAGATTCAACGAGTTATCCAAATCACAAGCGGACATGTAACTCGAGCAGTTTAGAGTTTGTTTTACACTTGAATTCTTGTGTTTAATCTCGTACATCTAATATTATTTGTATGAAAAAATAAAAAATAAAATAAACTCGTTGGCCAAATTGTCATTGCATGTTCGTGCACGTTAATTAAATAATGCCCCAAGTTTTATTTAGTTTACCCTCTAAAACTTTTCCCCAACTGCTTATAGCTGCAACAAATGAAGCAATTCTTAGATAGTATCGCCTGTAACAAGGTTGGCCTCGGCTTGACGTCAAACCACCACCAAACTTTGAGGAAGTTGATAGAACCACATGTGCACTTGAAGTTCTTGATCGATTTCCTCCTTCCCACAATCGCTTGTATGTAATGAAGAAGTTAATGATATTTTTTTCGGTGTAGATGACGTTTTTTCGTATGGTGAGTCGTGACATTCAAAAGTAGTTTTTACACCTCATTGTGTATGATCAAAACGATCACTAGCTTTATTGATTTTTTGCATAAATAAACTTCAAATAATGATTGAAAGTTAAAAATATTGTTTGCCAAAGTTGTAAACACCCAATTATTGAAATCATTGTAAACACGTTGTTGTTTGCCAAAATCATTTCTTCAAATGGGGAAATTTGATCTCTCTCTAATTAAACCCTAACGTAAACCAAACTCAAGGAAATTTCATTCACTTGGACAAAACACAGTAAAATGTAATTGTCTTTTCCTGGAACAAGAGGTTTTTTTTCATGTGACGGAAAACAATGTAAGACATTAAATATCATAATACAACTGATTGAATATTTAAAATAAAACCCTCGATTGCTTATATTAAGACATTTAGTATAAGAGACCTATTGAATCCGCTGAACAGAGTTAGTTAATTTGGGTGGTTTTCCGCTCATCTACTTCGTCCAACTTTTCATCTCTATCAGTTTCAGACGCTTCTATAAATTTAATCCCACCATTCACTCCCTGCTATGTCCTTCTTCCTCACGCCACTCCCTCCTCTCTCCCCACTCCTTTAATTTCCAAAAACCCAAATCTCAGAGTTTCGCCATTGTCGTTTCAGAACTCGGATCCAAAGCAAAAAAACAAACATGGGTTTCTGCTTACTCGAGCACCTCAAGTCTCAGCCTTTCTGGGTTCTTGTGCTCTTCACTCTCGGCTCTTTCTCTCTCCTTAAACTCTCCCTCTCTCTTGTCCAATGGGCCTACGTCAATTTCCTCAGACCCGCCAAGAATCTCAAAAAGTACGGATCTTGGGCACTCGTCACCGGACCCACCGACGGCATTGGCAAGGCCTTCGCCTTCCAACTGGCTCGGAAGGGGCTCAATCTGATCCTGGTCGGTCGGAATCCGGAAAAGCTCAAGGACGTGTCGGACGCTGTCCTGGCCAAGTACGGCAAAACCCAGATCAAGACCGTCGTGGTCGACTTCACCGGCGACCTCGACGACGGCGTCAGGCGCATTCGGGAGACGATTGAAGGGTTGGATGTGGGACTTT